>JAMYWO010000669.1:0-10038 GCA_024220525.1 Cochliopodium minus | reverse complement strand
AATAAAAAATAAAAAATAAAAAATAAAAAATAAAAAATAAAAAATAAAAAATAAAAAATAAAATAAAAAAAATAAAAATAACAATAACAATAACAATCAAAAAAATAAACTTTTTGAAATTAAAAAAATTTAAAAAATACAAAAAAATACCTTGATTTGCGTTTCTTTATCTCTGCTTTTCCTAGATCAAAATGAGTTTCTGCAATAGAGTTGAGCTGAGCACATAAAGCAGTGATGGAAATGGTATGTTTGGCACTTTCAAATTGTCCATTTTCACAGATTTCGTCCCAATAGTTTGGAGTATCTTTTTCCTCTGGATTATTTACGATTCTGTTGAGAATTTTTGTTTTTGTCTGAATATTTGATCCGATTCCTATAAGAAATTATTAATAAAAAATAAAATAATGAAAAATAAAATAAAATAAAATAAAAAATAAAAAATAAAAAACAAAAACAAAAAATAAAAAATAAAAAAATAAAAAAATAAAAAACATTTTTAAATAAAAAATAAATAAATAAAAAACATGTTTTAAATAAAATAAAATAAAATAAAAAATAAAAAATAAATTAAAAAAAAAATAATAAATAAAAAAAAAAATAAATAAATAAAAAATAAGAAATAAAAAATAATAAAAATAATGAAAATAATATTTTTTAAAGCTATTCAATACCTTTCACAGCAAAGATTAGTTTTTTGGAATCTTCTTCGGGGGAAACTGCGATGGTTTTCTTTCTCATAATGTTGGAGTTACTCTGTTTTCTAACGTTGGGAGTCTCTTCAAATCTAAAGTCTCTGAAGAACTCTAACTGGAAAAGAACGTCCGTCACTTTCTCATAGTATTTCCAGTTTATGTGATTTTGTTTTTCCGGCTCGTTTTCGTGTAATTTAACTCTCTTTTTGAAGTTTTCTTTAAAAAATTGAAATAATTATATTAGAAACTTTAGAATGAAATAAAAAATTATAATGAAAAATTAGATTATTTATGTAATTATAATAAAATAAAAAATAAAAATATAAATTCAATAACTCTTTAAAAAAATGTAAAATAAAATAAGTAAATTATAATAAAAATTGTGAAAATAAAATAAAAATATTAAAATACATTTTAAAAATTAGAATTAATAATTGAAAAATAAAATTAATAATCTCAATATTTTAAAAAATCATTTACCTTCAAGATTGATTAATTGTTGATTGAAATCCCTATTTTTTTTTTTATAGTTAAAGATAAACATTTAAATTCAATTGAAATGAAACTAAAAAATCATTTTTAAAAAAAACCCCAAATGAGGAATGGCAGGTTTTTGAGCAATATAAAGTTTTGTCAAGACGTCTCTATAATTTTGGATGCTGGTCTGACTGTTAAATTGGAAGCTGGCAGCAATTTCAATATCCTTCAACTGAGCATGCGAAAAAGTCACCATTTTTTTCTTGAAAAGCTCGGAAGACTTTATGCTGTCCAAAGCGAGGTGGAGGGATGACATGTAAGTGAAGTTGTTGAATTTGATGAGAAGTTTGAGTATTTCGCACCAAAAATTTAATCTCTCTTGTCTTGTTTGCTTTCCTATCGAGCAAAGGATTGTTGTTACTACAAACGAGTGAAACTGTTGAAAAAAAAAATTAAAAAAACAAACAAAAATAAAAATAAAATAATTTTAATAAAAAAATAAACTGAACAATTTAACTATTCTTTATAACAAGAATTATTTTAAAATAAATATGGAAAAATTAGATTTTAAAGAATTAAAAATAAATTATAAATTTTTAGAAATTTTGAAAATATATTGTTTTTTTAAAATTAATGAATTATTTTTTATAAAAAAAAAATAGTTTACATTATTATAATGAGCAGTCCAGGTCTGAACAGGAGGGTAGTTGTTCTGATCCTTGAAATACTGGAACAAGTTGATGGACTCCAAAAACTGGTAAGAGATGTCCATCAAGTACTTGGCGAACAAACTGGTCCTCACCTCAAAAATGGCCAGAAGCTGAGTGAATTTCAAGCTGGGAATGAAAACACTTTTTTCTTGGAAAGAAACTTTCGTTTGAAGTTTTTTTAGCAAAACTTCAAAGTTTCGGGAGAGGAAGTTGGCGATGTTCTGGAAAGTCTCCTCGTCGTTCCAGCAGTAGTAGTCGCTCTTTTCTATCCACTTCATGATGAATTTGGTCACCCTGCTCTTTCTTTCCTTCTTGATGATTTGGTAGGTTGTGTTTAATTCTCCCGAAAGACTTAACATTTTCACTCTTCAGAAAGAAAAATTAATAAAAAAAATTTCAAAAAATAAAAGTTAATGATCATTTTAAAATTTTAAAATTTTAAAAATTAATATCGAAAATAAAATAAAAATAAAAAAATTAATCAATAAAACTTGATTTTTTAAAAAAATTAATTATTTTAAAATAATTTTTACTTTTTTTCTAGTGATCTAACGAGTTCCGCAGGTGTAGTCCAGTCTTTCCACGTCAGCATTAAAATTTTTTGATATTTTTTTGTGTTTTTGTGCTCTTCGTCAAAAATACAATCAAAAAGAGCTGCAAATTAAAAAAAATTGTTTATTTTTAAAATAAAAATAAAAAACAAAAAACAAAAAAATAAAAAATAAAAAATAAACAAATAAAAAATAAAAAATAAATAATAAATAATAAAAAAAAAAAAATAAAAAAATAAAAAAAAAAAATTAAATGTAAAGTGAAAAAAAAAGAAAAAATCTTACCATCTAGAGTACAACATTGGATGGTGGGTGGATTAAAAAAAGAATAACAAATGGTGGGAAGATTTTTTCTATCTACAATCGCATAAACGTTGTCAGGACCACAATATATTTTGGAAATATATACAACGTGAGAGTCTTGGGTGGTGAGGATTGTTGGAAAAGTGTTTTCATTTGTGCTTGATTCTCCAATTGCAACATTTTTACCCCAAATAAAAATCTGTCCATCTGCAGTCAAGCCACTGAGAAAAATCAAGAAAAAATATTTAAAATTTTTAAAATAAATCAAAAATAAATCAAAATAATTTAGTTTGAAAAACTTAGAGTAAAAAAAAATATTAATAATTATTAAAATTAAAACAAAATTTTAACTTAAAAAATGATGGTAAAATAAATTCAAAAATTAATAAAAATAAAATAAATAAATTCAAAAAACAAGTGTAAATAAAAAATTTAAAATTAATAAACAAAATTTTTTTAATTTTACAAAAACAATAAAAAAAGAATTATTTACCAGCTGTGATAATTTCCGCAAGAAATTTTTTTAATGGGAGGAATGTTTTTGATTTCTTTGGCTTTCTCCTTCCAAGACTTTTTCTTAGACTGATATCCCAACTGCCAATTCTCGTTGAGACCAAAACAGTTTACTTGACCTTCCGCAGTGAGACAGACAACATGTTTCAAACCAAGTTTCACATCAATATATTTTTTGTTTGTTTTAATGGGGGTGGGTTTCTTGAAAACTTCCGTCCCGAAAGTTCCCCAGTGCAAAATTTTCCCGCTTTCTAATAATGCGCAACAATTTGACTCGTTTGTTCTTATTTTCGTTATGTTTTCTTCAATGAGAAACAATTTACTTTTCTAAATAAAAAATAAATTTGTAATTACTTAAAAATTAATTTTATTTGTTAATAATCTTCAAAAATTATTAAGGAAAAATTAAAAAAAAAAAATCAAATATTAATTTAAATCTGATAAATTAATTTACGAAAATCAATTTTTTTGTTTGAATTAAAGTTTTTGAATTAAAATTTTCAAATAATTTTTACTTGATTAGGATTTCCCAATGCGAATTTTTCATTTCCTCCTATTACTAATGCATTTCCCTTTTCAGTGAGAATAAGAATGTGACAAAGACCTATTGAAATATTCTTCGCGTTTTTAGTTATGTCAGGGTCCAACTTCTCCTTGGGAAACAGCTCCTTGAAAACTTCTATTTCTTCTATTACTTTCACATCAAACTGAGGATTCATGAAATTCATCAATTCTCCCCAAAGATATATCTGTGTGACTGTATTTTTTTCTTGAGAGAGAAATTTAATTAAAATTAAAACTTTTGATCTTTTCTTAGAAAAACAATTAGCATTTTAATCCTTTTGAGATATATTGTATATTTATTTTTTTATCTTTACAAGGATAAATCATCTTCTTTGGTATTTTTAATATACCTTTTTATATTTTATCCAATATAGATTTATTCCATTTTATTTTGATCTCTTGCTTATATGAGGATGATATTTGATTATATTTAAATAAAGAATGAAGTATATTAGAGATGTTATCGATAGGAAATATTTATATCCCTTCTTCCAATAATATTTTATAAACTATGGTTTAAAAATTTGAAATTATATCTTTTTCTATTTTCTTCAAATATCTAATATCTCTTACTTTCAATAGCTGCACAACATAATGGTCCTGTTGTTATCTTTATGATATTATTCAATCCCTCTATTTTCTTGGGTATTTTTATCGATTTGATGGTTGGTCCATGTCCCAATTGGCCTGTCTTGCCAATTCCACTTTTAAAAATATGAGTTCAAATGAAAAAAAAATAAAATTTTTATTTTTTTCTCAATGTTACACTGTATATACAAAACCTTGTTCCGATAATAGAATTATATGTCCCATCCCTCCTGATATCTGATTTATATTTATCTGCTTCAATCCACGAAAGATTCTGGGTATCAATTTATGGTTTATCTTCCTGATATTGTCAGAATCGTTATAATGTCCATACACCAATATTTGATCATTTATTTCCTATTCCAATAACGAGGTAGAAGAGAACACAATTTAAAATATAAAAAAAATATAAAATTTTTAGATAGGTTCCCATCTATCTCGATATAAACAATTTCAAAAGGCAATAAAAAAATATAAGTATAAAAGTATATATTATCAATATTAACTTCTGGAATGTTTCTTATTCTAAATTCCATATTTGATATTGGAGAATATCTTAGTATTATATTTATGTATTGTTTTTATTTTACATCTATATCTTCGACATCAGATTGATCCAACTGTATCAACGATTCATCTTTCTTCATAATCAAGGGCTTTTTGGGAATTGGATTTGGTATTTGATTATTCATCTTATTTTGAATGAGAATAAATAGATTTCAACAAAAAAAAAACAAAAAAAATTCAAAATAAGTTCCTCTTTCCTTTCAATTTTTTTTATTTTTTTTAATTTATTTTTAATTCCTTTTTGCCAAAAATTAAAAATTAATAATATATAAGAATCGTTCTTTTCACGTAGGAAATGAATAAAACAATTTAGTTAGGTTAATTGAATTAGTAAAAAATCAGGACATTATAGTGGAGGAAACTCAGTGCAATTGAAGATTAGTTCTTGATTATCTTACTTTTCCAATATTATTCCTTCCTTTAAGCTTTTTTGGAACAAACTTGAGAATATCTTTTACAAGGATTTCAATTGAAACAAAGAAATACTTCCTTAAGGTCAAAAGGTTCCCTTGATATTGAAATTAATAAAAAAAAAAATTGTCTCAAAAAGATCCAAAATGAATAAAACACCCGTATTATTTGCAGCAAGATACAATTCTTATCAAATAAGGTTTAAAATCAATAATTGAAAAATTATTTGTTCATATTAAAGACAAAATCTCTATTTTACAAAATAATTTATAATATCACTCATTAAGTTGTTAATCTCACTATACTTATAGACAAATGAGGAAATTAAGAGAAAAATTGAAAAGAATCGAAGTACATAAAAAATGGAAAAGAATGATGCAATATCCTAAACCAGTTGCTAATGTTGATAAGGAAAGATATTCTATAGAAGAAATGTTGACAGCTAATGGGATCAAATTCATAGCTCCTTCTGATTATAAATCAAAAATAGAAAACAATACAACACCTATTGAAACCCCTGTTACAAATATTAATACTGATCAACAAATATTGATTCAAGAAGAGAAATAAAATCTGATTAATTTATAAAAGATGAATCATTGATCATAACTTTGTTATTTATGAAATTAAAAACTTATATCATGAAAAAATTATAATCTTGGATTATTCTTAATTAGTTAATCATAATTCTCATAAACTGATACAATCAGATGATTTTTCCATATATTGATATATAATCTCCTTTTCATGCTTTTTCATTCCTTATTTTAAAAAGAAGGTTGATTTAAAAAAAGAAAAAGTTTAATGAATCAGCCAAATCAATTTCAGAATCAAAATGAATCAACCAATGAAATGATAGTGGAATTTTACTTTTTATATTGAGATGCAGGACTAATTTTGCTCATCTGACCATTCAAACATTAATATGAAACCTATTCTTGAATGTATCAATAAATATTTGTTGTAATCCTCCAAAGTTAAAACCCTTATCTGTTGATCATATTAAAAAAAAAATGGGAAATAAAAATATTTCTAATAAAGATAACATCTCAACCAACAGTGATGAGAATCTAATTAAGAAAATCAAAATATCTGAAGATTCTCAATTCAATACATTAGAGAAATTGTATTGGAAATTGATTTTATCAAAACTTGAAATGGAAGATTTCTTGATTTGTTTACAAATATGCAAATATTTCTATCATTTAAAGAGAAATGAAAGCTTTTGTCAATTATTCTGCTTCAATATTTATGGGATCGTTGATTTACCAAAGGAAAATAAAAATTGGGTTGAATATTGGTCTGAATATCTTTTGTTAAGATGGAATGCTGAAAGATTCAAAGGTACAACTTTTGAATTGGAAGATAGACATACTCTAACGTAAAATATATAAAAAAATTTATAAAATATATTCAAAAAATAAATATGAATTAAACAATTCAAAAGACTGAGAAACAACTGCAATTATTGGGTTGCTGCAATAACAAAAAGTTCATTGATAGAAAATCTATTGTATCCCTTCCATTTCATCTCTTTCGGCAAATCAAGCTACTTTAAAAACGAAAACGGCCATATGTTCTCCATAGGGATTTCTTTTGGACAAACTGATGTTTTAAGCAACAAACTGTTTTCTGCAGATAAACACAGACATGGATGCTATAGCGATAGCACAGATGAAATAAGATATTGCAATAATGGTAAAAAAATAATTATTAGCAATTTTTATTTTATTTTATTTTTTTTCAAATTTCTCTCATTTAATTCTCTTTACTTTTTTTTATCAGGAAAATCAAAATTAATTAAATGTGCAATAAAAAATTTTGTGTTAGGAGGATTATTTTACATTTTGGTTCACAAAGGAAGTTATTCAAGAGGATTTGCTACCATCAGTTTTTTCTTTAAGAATCCAAATTCTGACCAAATTCTTTATTTGTTTTCTAAATCTAAAATAAAAACAAAAGGTGAAAAATTATTTGCTTATGTGGGTAAAAAAAAAACTTTTTAATTTTTTGGTCAATTTTTTTTTTTTTAAAAAAAGGGGTTGGAAATTATGGATTCAAAATAAAATCTCTATATCCCCTTTTGGATGGTTCTTCCTTTTTACCTAAACGACTAATTGATGCATGATAGAACTTTCAACCATATTTTTTACTAGAAGTTTTCATAATTCGCTTTAGTGGCTTCTATGTCAAAAATTAAAGATTGAAAAATAAAAAAAAAGGTTACAACACTGTGGCTTCGCGTGTAGTCTCCCACCACACTACTAACACAGCTCAATGATGTNAAAATAAAAAATAAAAAATAAAAAATAAAAAATAAAAAATAAAAAATAAAAAATAAAAAATAAAAAATAAAAATGTTTTTTTCTTTGATAATTTATTCTTACCTTGTATTTTCAGATTTCACAGTTTTTTCTATGTTGGACAACAACACATTGAAAACATCAAAAGAGTGGTCGAGAATTTTTCGGTTGGTTTCAAAGTTCTCTAATTGAGAGGCCCATGTCTTCGAACATCCTAAAAATGTTTCTTTGAGTGATTGGAAAGTAGGTTCCAATTCTTTTAATCCTTTTTCTCTTTCTAAAGAATATAAAATAAAAAATAAAAAATCAAAAATCAAAACAAAAAACAAAATGAAAAATAAAAAATAATTAAAAATAATTAATTTATAAAAAATAAAAAAAAATAAAGTGAAATAAATAATGCAAATATAAAAATATCAAACTAAAATAAAAATACATAAAAATAAAAAATAATAAAAAATTAATTTATAAAAAATAATAAAAAATTAATACATAAAATAAAAAATAATAAAAAATTAATTTATAAAAAATAAAAAATAAAAAATCAAAAATCAATATACCTATTTTGATGCCAATTAAATTTTCTTTGTTTCTCATAATCGCCAATTTCATCTCCAAATACTCTATTTCTTCCAAAACAGATTTTTTTTGTTGTTCAAAGTTGTTTTTGATGTTTAACTTTTCTAACAGTTTGTATTCGACAGGAGGTTCGAATATTTGGCATTCTTTCTCGTTGAGAGGGTTGGATATTGCATTTATGTCCTTTTCTAATTCGTCCATCAACCCTTTTGTGTTGCAAAATTCTAATTTGTTGTGAACCTAAAATTATAATTATATTATTATTTTAAAATGAAAACCAAATTTAATTTAAAATGAATACGAATAAAAAAATCAATTTATATTTAAAAAAAATTAAGAAAATAAAAAATTTCAAAATCAAAAATGAACATTACAAAAAAAAATTACAAAAATAAAATAGGAATAAAATTAAATTCAAAATTCATAATTTATAAAACAAAAAATCATACAGGAAAATGAATAAAATAAAGTATGTGAAAAAAACTGTGAATTTTTAAAAAAGATGAAAGAATCATTAAAATAATGAAATTAAAAAGATTAAAAACATTTGAAAAAAAAATGGAAACATAGAAATAGAAAATGAAAGTAAAAATAAATTAGTTCTTATTTAAAAAAAAAATTAGAAACATAGAAAATGAATAAAATGAAAAAAAAAAATAAAACTTTAAACAACATTATTTTTTTTTTTTGTTACCAAATCAATGTAGACACGACTTTCCCTCCACAGCTTGGAAATGCTCAAAAACTGGTTGAATTTCTCATTGAAAGAAGAAATGTCCTTTTCCGAAGTGCTGACAGAGAAATCCTTCAGAGAGAGAAGGTCCTTAGAGATCTTCTCGGAGATGAAGATAACCTGGCTGAAGTCCTTGAAGCAGCAGAGGACGTTGGAGATCTTTTCGAAGAGGGAGGAGAATTCGGAGAAGGGGAGGTTGAGGTTGGTGAAGAGCGAGAAGAAGTTCATCAGACTGAAGTTGGTGCTTTCTTCTCTGATTAGCACGTGTTTCAGCATTGTTCTCACTGTGTTGTTCATTACCACCGAATCTATTTTCGAAATAATTTTAAAAAATAAAAAACATAAAAAATAAATTAAATTTTATAATAAAATAAAATTAATAAAAATATAGTTAAAATATTTCAAATTAATCAATTAATTTAATTTACAAATATAAAAATAAAGAATAAATTAAAATTAAAATTAAAATGAAAGAGAAAATTAAAAAATAATGAATTTAATATAAATACTATAAAAATTAAAATAGAAAAAAAAAATAAAAAATATTTAAACTTAATTTAATTTTAATAAATTGATAATGAAATTTAAATAAAAATAAAATTTTGATTTAAATTAAAAATAAAACCAACTAAAAAAATGTTTTGTTTAAAAAGTTACCTTGAGAATGATACTTTAAAAAATATTTGAACATGTTTTCCAAGAGAGAAGAAAGGTTGATGACAGTAGAAAAATTGATCTTTTCTTCTCCTACGAAAATCTCTTTCTTTGATTTGATGTCCTCGTTCCACTTTTGCATTTTGATCACTATTTTCTTGTTGATCTCTAAGACCCTTTCCGAGGTAATGCTTGTCTTCCTAAAATGAATTTACAAAAAAAAATATAATATAAAATAAAAATAAAAATAAAAAATAGAATAAAATAAAATAATAAAATAAAAAAATAAAAAATAAAAAATCTTTATAATTAATAGAATAAAATAAAAAAATAAAAAATAAAAAATAAAAAATAAAAAATAAAAAATAAAAAATAAAAAATAAAAAATAAAAA
>JAMYWO010000668.1:0-10089 GCA_024220525.1 Cochliopodium minus | reverse complement strand
TAAAAATAAAAATAAAAATAAAAATAAAATTAAAAAATAAAAGTAAAAATAAAAAATAAAAATAAATATTTTTAAAAAACTTAAAAAATAAATAAAATAAACAAAATAAACAAAATAAATAAAATAAATAAAATAAATAAAATAAATAAAATAAATAAAATAAAAAGTGTCAAAATAATTAATTTAAAAAAACAAAGTAAAAAAATCTAAAAATTAAAAATATTTTAAAAATTATTATAAAGGTTAAATCCTTCGGGGAGAGTGGATGTAATGTGCTTTGACAAAACTGGTACATTGACAGAAGACAGCTTGGATGTTTTAGGTCTGAGATGCGCAATGGATGGGCAGTTTATGGAAGAGAGGACCAACACTCTGGAATCTCCCTTTCAGCAAAAAAAATTATTGGCAAGTTGTCATTCTTTGGTAAGATTAAATGGAAAATTCATAGGTGATCCATTGGGTAAAAAGAGAAAAAATATTTTTAATTTTAGAATTTTTTTGGTTTTATTTTTATTTATTTTTATTTATTTTATTTTTATTTTTTATTTTTTTTATTTTTTTTTGATTTCAGTATATTTTTGTTTTAAAGTATTTAAAATATTTTTTCTTTTTTACCAAAATTTTTTATTTATTTAAAAATTCCATTTAATATTTATTAATTTTTTTTTTGATTTTTTTTTTTTGACATTTTTTATCCAATTTATTTTTAATTTCAAAAAAAAAGATGTTAAAATGTTTGAATCAACAAAATGGAAATATATTGGGGAAAATGAGTCCGACTCTTGCAACACCAACATCAAGAATACGGATTGTGGTACCAACATAGAGATTTTGAAAAGGTTCGAATTCTTGTCCGAACTTCAAAGAATGAGCGTATTCGTCAAAGTTAGTAAAGGTTACAAAATTTTTTTAAATTATTTTAAAAAAATAAATAAAAAATAAAATTTAAAAAATGATTTAAAAAAAGGAAAAAAAAAAAATAATAAAAATAAAGAATTTGCATTTATTTAGAATATTAATTCTTTAAAAATTAAAATTAAAATAAGAAAATTTTTTTAAACTTTTTTTTAACATTTTTTTTAATTATTTATTTTATTTTTTGAAAGAAAACGAAAACTTTTTGGAGTGCTATTGCAAAGGATCACCAGAAAAAATAAAAGAACTCTGCCTGGGAGAAACCATCCCAAAAGATTTCGAAGAAGTTCTCTCCCAATACACCGCGCAAGGCTACAGAGTGTTGGGCATCGCCTACAAAAAAATAAGTGGTGTACACGAAGACGAAATGTCCAATGTTGTCCGAAAAGACATTGAAAAAGATTTGACTTTTTTGGGGTTTTTTATTTTGGAGAACCGATTGAAGCCCATCACTTCTTCTATTCTTTCCAGGCTTTCGAAGGCAAAAATAAGAAATATTATGGTCACTGGTGATAATGTTAGGTAAAATCTTGAAATTTTAAAAAAATAAGTTTAAAAAATTAAAAAATAAATTTTTTTTTTCAATTAATTTTAAACAAAAAATTTTGAAAAATAAATTAAATGTAAATTAAAAATTAAAAATATATGAATAATAAATTAAAAATTAAAATGATAAATAAATCATAAAAAAATTTTGAAAAATAAATTAAATGTAAATTAAAAATTAAAAATATATGAATAAAAAATTAAAAATTAAAATAATAAATAAATCATAAAAATATTTAAATAAAAAATAAAAATCATTTTTTTAATGACAAAGAACGGCGTTAAGTGTAGCGAGAGAATGCAAGTTGGTGAACCCAAAGAATCATGCGGCAATATGCGATCATGATTTGGAAGAAAACAAATTGACAGTGACGCTTGTTCCTCCATTCAACCAAAATAACTACAAAAACCAAAAAAACATCTTCAGCAACAAAAGGTTATTAAATTAAAAAATTAAAAAATTTCGAAAAAAAAAATAATTCAAATTAAAAATTAAAAATAATTAAAAATAAAAATTAAAAAAATTAATTAAAAATTAATTAAAAATTAATTAAAAATTAATTAAAAATTAATTAAAAATTAATTAAAAATTAATTAAAAATTTTAATTTTTTTTTTGAAAATATAGTAATTTATTAAACGATGAAATTGGAGAAAAAGAAGAATTTGTATTTAAAAGCGGAGTTTCGAAATTCGAATTTGACAATGATGATTCTCTATTTAACTCCAAAAAAAACAATTTTTTTAATTTCATTCTAAACAACGATGATGATGATGAAGAATCTCACAATAAAGACAAAAACGAGAGTGATTCTATGCGCCCTTTAAATAATTCTGAAATATCCTTTTCTTTGAATGATGCTTTAAACAATAGGTTAAAAATCAAAATATCTAATAAATAAAATAAAAATTTAATAAAACTAAAATAAATCAAAATATTGCATTTAATAAAATAAATTAATTTTAATATTTTTTTAATTATTAATATTTTATTTTTTTAATCATTTTATTTTTTTTAATCATTTTATTTTTTTTAATCATTTTATTTTTTTTAATCATTTTTATTTTTAGATTTGTTGATATTGCCATAACGGGCCCTGCTTTCAAATTTTTGAAGGAGCACGACATTTCTTTGTTCACCAAGACTGTTCTTAAATGCAACATTTTTGCTAGGATGAAGCCCTTTCAGAAAGCTTCCATGATTGATTCTTTAAAAGAAAAGGATTTCACAGTGGGTAAAATATAAAAAATAAAAAATAAAAATTAAAAAAAAATAAAATAAAAAAATAAAAATAAAAAATAAAAAATAAAAAATTAAAAAACTAAAAAATAAAAATAAAAAATAAAAAAATATAATAGATTAAAAATAAAAATTAAAAATTAAAAAATTAAAAATAAAATAAATAATGTTTAATTTCAATGATTTTTGAATTTAAATGATTATATTTATTTTCATTTTTTTTCCTAGGTATGTGTGGTGATGGTGCAAATGATTGGTAATTTTTATTTTTTATTTTTTTTAAAGAAACTCTAATTTTTTTTTTTTAAATGTGAAAGTGGTGCTTTAAAAACAGCGGATGTTGGTGTAAAAAAAAAAATTTAAATTTTTTGTAATTTAAATTTGTTTGAATAGTTGAGTTTAGCTGATGGAGAAGCTTCTGGTAATAATTTAAAAATTTCTTTAAAAATCAAAAACAAATATTTTGATAAATTTAAATGAATAAAAAATTAAAGAAATATTAAGATTAATTTTTTTTTTAAAATCATAAATCATTGTTTAAAAAAATTAATTTATTTAAAATCATAAAATATCATTTAAAAAAAAAATTAAGATTAACTTCAAAATAATTCAAAAAAAAAATTTTTTTAAGAATAATTTTTAAAATTATTAATTCAAAAAATTTTTTAAAAATTAAGATTAATTGAAATGAACAAAAAAATAATTCAAAAAAATTGAAAAAAAAATAAAAAGATTTATGATTTTAAAAATATATTAGGAATAATTTTTTTAAAAAAAAATTCTAAAAAAATTTTAAATTTAGTTGCCGCACCTTTCACTAGCAGGATACAGAACATAGGATCAGTGGATATTTTGCTGAGAGAAGGGAGATGCGCATTGATAACCTCCCTTTACATTTTCAAATACATGGCTCTCTACTCCATGATCCAGTTTTTCACTAGTTTGATCCTCATTTCTGTCGGTTATCGTTTGGGTGATTGGCAGTTTCTTTGGATAGATTTGTTTGTAGTTTTTCCTTCTCAATTAGCAAGTATTAATTTTTGATTTTTAATTTTTTATTTAATTTTTTTTTCATTTTTAATTTTTTTAAAATATTTTTATTAACTAATTTTTAAATTTTTTATTTTTTTATTTATTATTTTATTATTTTATTATTTTTCTTTATTATTTATTATTTATATTTATATTTTTTTATATTTTTTTATCAATTAATTTTTTATTTTTTATTCATTATTTATTTTAAAAATTTATTTAAAAAATCATTTTTTATTTTTATATTTTATTTTTTTTTTTTTTTTTTTTTCAAAATGAATTTTATCAGTGGCGAGAACTGAAGCAAACGATGAACTTTCCAAAGAAAAACCTGCGGAAACATTATTATCGAGCTCTGTCTTTAGTTCTCTGATTGGACAGCTTTTGCTCATCATAACTTTCCAACTTTCTATGTGGTATTTATTAATAGTACAAAAATGGTAAAATTATTATTTTTTTTATTTTATTTATTTTTTAGTTTTAAATTTTATTTTATTATTTATTTGTTTATTTTTGTATTATTTTTAATTTGTTTATTATTTTATTATTTTATTTTTTTAAATTTTTATTTTTTTAGGTATGTCCCAATTTCTCCTTTTGGTGTCAAAGAAAGAATCACCAGCTCTATGGGAGTTTCCACTTTGTTTTTGTTCGCCAATTTTCAATACATCTTGCTCATCTTCAGTTTTTCCATCGGAAAACCTTTCAGAAAAGCTATTTATTCAAACTGTAAAATTTTTTTCATTATTATTTTAATATTTTTTTATTTATTTTTATTTATTTAAAATTTTTTGTACTTAATTTTTATTTTAATATTTTTTTAGATGTTCTTTTAGTTTGCTTAATTATATTAATTCCTGCTAACCTTATTTTGCTTTTCAATCCTCCTTCCATTGCTTCCTACGTTTTTGAGTTGTACATCATCCCCAATTCTTTCAAGTGGCTTATCGTCTTGATGGCTTTCATAAATTCTGTTTTATCTTATTTATTTGAAAATTTTTCAATCATAAAACTCTACAAAGATATGATTCCTTTGAAATAAAAAAATTTTCCATTCAATTTTTTTTTTATTTTATTATTCCTCCAGATTTCAAATGAAAAAATTTTCTATTCTTTTTATTTGAAAATATAAAATTTTAATTTTTGTTTAAAATTATGAAGGAAGAATTTTCAAGTTTCTAAATTTTTTTAAAATTGATTTCTTTAAAATATATCTATGAAGTTGATCTTTCAAGTTAAATAAAGGATGGTCATTTCTCCGCTTTGATAAATTTCAGAAATTTTTATGGAGAAATAAATAAATAGTTAATCATTCAAAATAAAAAAAGGGTAAAAACAAAAAAATAAATAAAAAGTAAAACAAAAAACTTTAGGATAAATAAAAAAATAAAAAATAAAAATAAAAAAATGGAAAAAAGATTATGGAATCAAAATGAAATAAAGAAATCTAACGAACAAAAATAGAAATGAACATTTTTTTTTTAATAATGAAATAATTGATCTTTACCAAAACATTTGATTTTTGTACCTTTTGTTTTGAGAGGTTTTTTAAAAATGAAATAAATAATTTTTCTCAAATTCACTATTTGGATCTTAAAAAAAAATTTAGGTTAAATTTTAAATTTATTCAATTTAATTAAAGACTTCCTCCTTAATATTTTTAAATTTGATTAAATAAAGATGGTTTAAATCTGAAAGTTAAAATAAGTTCTTAAATTGAATCATTTTAAAAAGTTCTTTTACCACTTTTACACCATGTAAAATTAATATTTATACTATTCCAGATTCAATAATCCAATAATAATTTAAATTGCAGAATTTTTTTTTGATTTTATATTTTCTGAATATGCTTCTCTTTGTGAATAAATAATAAAAAATAAAAATAAAATAAATTTAAAAAAAAAAAAATTGAAATCTTTCAAAGCCCATCTTACGATTAGAAATTGGGAACAACTCAATAAAAGTATGGTTTTTATCTTTCAAATTAGACAAAGATTAAATGAGTAGAAAGAATGAGATAAAAAAGCTAGTTAGAAATTAATTTTAATTCTTTTTTTATAAAAATTTTATTAATTTTTAAAAAATTATTGTTTTTTGTCACAAAATTGATTCTTTATTAAAATTCGGGTTGAATTATCTCCTTCTTCCTTATTTCTTAATATTGGTGATAAAAAAATAATTATTTAAAATTAAATGAGCTTTTTGTTCACTATTTAGTAACAAATATTGACACCAATTAGTTGCATGAGAAAATTACCAAGAATTCTTTTCCAACATTTCAATAATTTTTAAATTTTGTTTTAAAAAGTTTAAAATTAGAAGTTCATAGAAACCATTGTTCACAACAAAGATTAAAAATGACAAAAATTAAAATGAATTAATAAATTAGAATGTCTTTGGTAAGAAAATTTTCACTGAAAATTTAAATAAAATATCTAAATAAATTCTTATTAACCATTAATTTGGATCTTCTTTAAATTGAAGTAATTGTAAATTTCATTACAATTTAACAACTCAAAAGATAAATAAATAAATAAATAAAAATTATAATTTAAAAAATCAAAAAAAAAAAAAAAAAAGAAATCAAAACTAAATGAACTCAATATCTAATCTTGAACAAAAAAATAATTTTGCAATTAAAAGTAAGGGAAAGAGAAGATTGAATAGTAGACAAGAAAACAATACAACTGAAGAATTGAATAGCAAAAAAAGAAAGGATAATCAAGGATTAGGAAGGGAGGCTGTCTTAAAGCAAGATATTCAAAAAGATAAAGTAATGATGATCTTGTGTTTTTTGGATAATGGAACTAGATTCTTGGAAAATGAGATCAAGACAGACAAAATTGAGTTAGATTGAAAGAAAAGTTTTTAAAAGCGGATTTAATTGTAAATAAAAATTAATTTTTGAAAGAGATAAAATGCTATTCACTTATTATTGTGCAAATTAATAAGATTTTACTCTAATTACAATGAATATCAGCTCCGAAATGAAAGAATAAATTAAATAATATTTTTAATAATTAAAAATATGTGTAAGGTATTTGAAAAAAAATAAAAAAAATTGTGCAATAATTTAGTTAGTTTGTTGGTCATTGAGTTTCACTATTTCAACCAAAAGTTTTCCTTTCGAAATTATATTCTTTTCATCAAAAAAGCAAATAAATCCACAATTAATCTATTTAATTTTCATCTATGAAAGATTAGTTAATAAACAATGAATATGATCAAATCACATATCCTTCATATATTTTAAGCTTTTCAAAATAATAATATAAAAAAAATTTGAGAAAATAAATAACTTGAAATTAAAATGCACATCTCAAAATGGATAAAGAAAAAAAATCTATTCAATTCTAAATCAATATTCAAAAAATATCCTACGTTTTCTGCCAACATTATATCTTTCAATAAAAAGATAAGAATATATTCAGTTGATATAAAGGTGGAAAATGCAAAGCAAGATGAGAGTGATCTGATTGATAAATTTGATTGGATGAAAAAGACTGAATTGTACTTCGAATTGACCAAAACAAGTAAATCAGAAATGACGGAGAAGATGCAAAAGCTATGGTTGAATGAAGGAGACAAAATCTATCAAAATCTTGAATATGTATACAATATAAGCAAGGCATTAATGTATAGCCATCAAAATGCACTGATGGTAAATAATAGAGAAATAAATTTAATATATTTTGAATAAAAGAGAAAAAGAGGAGAATAAAATTTAAAATATCTCTCAAGATCAATAATTCATCTCCAAAAAGAATATAAACCACCATGATTAATTTTTGACTTTAAATATTTATTATTATCATCATAGTTAATCGAAATATTAAAAGTGTTTAACTATTGAAAGCAAATTTATTGATGATTTTATTTTATTATTAAGAATATTCATTTATTCAAGAATATACTTGATATTTTAAAAAAATCTTGAATTAAATGCAAATTTCTTTTCATCCAGCTTTCGAGTCCTGTTTATAACAGATGATTTAAATATAATATCTTTAAAATACATTCAAATTATTTTCCAAAATTTTTTTTTGTGGATAACTTTGTGCCCAGAACATCTTTATTAAAAAGAAAAATATTTCATTTTTTTGTTTTAATTTCAATGCAATTCTTGATTTTTTCTGTTTACTCAATAAATTTTTTTATAAAAAAAAAATTTCACATTTAACATATAAAAAGCACTATCACTCAATCAACCAAAAAAAATAAAAAATAAAATAAAAATTATAAATAAAATTTGCATTTAAAAAAGGCGAGTTATTGGAATAATGTTAAAAAGAACATGAGATGGAAAGGTAATCAAGAAGAAAAAGAGAATTTGCCAATATTGAAAGAAGAAGAAGTGAAAGTGTTAAAGTACAACGCTGCTCGAACTCTTTTCAATCAAAAGCATCCCAAACAAGCTTGGAACTGGTTTGTGAAGGAGGGTATTGACCAAGATTCTTACTTTGCTGGTCTTATGATTAGATATTGTGGTGCCATTGAAGATGATGAAGGTGTTGAGAAATATTACGAGTAAATATAAGAAATTTTTAAAATTTTTATTTCTTATTTGTTTTGTTTTGTTTTTTCAATTTTACTTTTTATTTTTTATTTTTTACTTTTTATTTTTTATTTTTTATTTTTTATTTTTTATTTTTTATTTTTTATTTTTTATTTTTTATTTTTTATTTTTTATTTTTAATTAATTTAATTCACATTATTTTATTTTTTATTTATTTTTTATTTTTTATTTATTCAATTTCATTTTTAATTTTTTTATTTTATTTTATTTTATTTTTATTTATAATTTATTTATTTTCGTTAAAACAAGGATGATGATAAAAGATCCAGAATCGATAAAACCATCCAAAGCGTTCACAGTAGCCATCAACACCTTCAGAAAAAAGAAAAAGTACAAAGAAGCGCTCAAAGCCTACGACCTCATCAACACTTTGAAGATCAGGAAGGGAGAGAACATCTACTACTCTTTGATGCACATCTACAGCGACTTGAAGCAGTATGACAAGGTCTTTGAGGTCTTCGAGAAGATGAAGGAGGATGGTTTGGCTACTTCTGAGGCTTGCAATTTGGTCATCAAGTTGAATGGTTCTGGTTCAATCGACCTTAAAAAAGTAGACAAAAAAAATTAATTTTATGTTTCAATTTTATTTTTTTTAATAATTTTTATTTCATTTATTTTCTTTACGTTTATTTTTTAATTCTTTCTCATTTTTTCTTTACATTTATTTTTTATTTATTTTTGCTTTTTAATCTTTGTCGTATTTGTTTTAATTCAATTTAACATTACTTGGTTATTATTTGCATATATAAAATTATTTATTTTTTATATTTTTTTTTTTTCTGTTTATTTTTTTTATATCTTTTGTTTTTAAATTTCTTTTGATTTTTTTTCTTCTACTTTTAAATAATTTTTTAAAAATTTTTATAAATAAGATAGAAAAATCTGACAAAAAAAACAAAAATTTGGGAGAAAGCGAGGCAATATCGATGATAAATTCCTTTCCCAACAAGGAGAAGATTTGGGAGCTTTACAATGAGCTCATCTCTTCTGAAAAAATAAAGCCTAATCTTGGTCTTTACCATACCATCGTACGTCATGACCCCAATAATTACAAAAACGATGATTTTATTGTAAAATTGATGAAAGGTGATATTATTTAATTATTTAAAAATTTTTTTTTATTTTTTATTTTTTATTTGGAACTTCTCATAATTATTTATTATTTTTTGTTATAAATTTTTTACTTCAAATTTTTTATTTCACTCCTCACCAAAATTTTTTTTTCTTAAATTTTTTTTTATTTTATTTTTTTAGATAAAATTTTATTTTTTAAATCAAAATTTTTTTTTGTTTTTTTGTTTTTTTAATATTTTTTTGATTAATTTTATTTTTTATTTTTAATTAAAGACATGTCAAAGGAAAAAATAAACCCAGACATAACCTTTTTCAACATCATTTTGAAAATTTTCGCAGAAAAAGACAAAGAACTCTTCCTAAAAAAGTACAGGGAGATGATCTCCAACTACAACAACGTCAAACCTAACGCCACCACTTTCAGCATTTTGTTTAGCCACTGCGTTTCCAAGAAAGATTATGCGGGCGCTTCTGCTGTTTTGCAGGATATTCTCAAGGCTGGCATTCATCCTGATCCCTCTACTTTGGACTCTTTGTTAAAACTCATTCGTACTTTTTTTTCTTTCTATTTCTCCAATTTTTTATTTTTATTTGTTTTTTATTTTTTATTTTTTTATTTTTTATATTTTACATTTTATTTTTTATTTTTTATTTTTTATTTTTTATTTTTTATTTTTTATTTTTTATTTTTTATTTTTTATTTTTTA
>JAMYWO010000666.1:0-10121 GCA_024220525.1 Cochliopodium minus | reverse complement strand
CATAATTATGCGAATCACCATACACTGTATGTAATATCATTTGTATATTAGAAGTTACATCTCCAATATAGAGATGAATGATTTTTTTTATCGTGTTAAAAATATGGTCAACACATATTAAAAAAGAAAAAAAAATTTCCCCTTATGTTTATCATGAAAACAAGAAAATTTGCTCTTTTTGTTTCATAAATGATATTGGAGATAGAATTGATGGAAAGAATTAAAAAAAATAATACAATTAAACAAAAATAAAAATAATTTTTAATTAAATTCCAAGAAAACAAAAAAAAAAAATGATTAGGAAGGATATTTCATATTTTAATCAACTTTTCTTTTTCTTTTCCTTTTTTTTTTGTGTCCATCATCATTATTTGTTGTTCCCCCCAAACATTCCACCCATCTGCTTCATCATCTGAGAGATTCCTCCAAAACCACCCATCTGTTTCATCATCTGAGGGTTCATCATCTTTTGGAGTTGGGAGATGCTGTTGGTGTTCATTTGCCCCTTCTTTCCGATCTTTCCCTTCATCTTTTTGATGTTGGTTTCTAACATGGTGTATTGTACTAACAACTCGTTGACATCCTTGGTTGAACGCCCGCTTCCTCTTGCAATACCTTTTCAAAAAAAAAAAATTTAAAAATGTATTAAAGAAAAAATTAAAAAAAATATAATTTAACAACAAAAATGAAAAAATTTTAAAAAATATATTTAAAATATTTACAATGATAAATATAAACAAAAATATTTTAAAAATAAAAATAAAAATATTAATAAAAAAAAAAATATAAAATATAAAATGAAAAACTTAATAAAAATATTTACGTTTGATACGAGATTCACGAGTTTTGGATTTCTTTGCGAGGAGTTCAGGATCGTCCATCTCTTGTTTGGTCATGGAATCCATGATACAGATGTATGATTGGAGTTTTTGGTTAGAATCGATACCTAAATTGAAAAATAATAAAAATAAAATAAAATAAAAATGAAAAATGAAAAAATAAAAATAAAAATTAATAAAAATTAAAAAAAAATTAAAAAAGAAAAGAAAAGAAAAAATAAAAAAATTTAGTTTTACCTTTAGATTTAGCTTGTTTGAGGAGCTCACCCATACCTGGCAACATTTCCATCAAGTTACCGATAGGACCCATCTTGAGGACAGTTTGGAATTGCTCGTACATGTCTCTCAAAGAGAACAACCCTTGTGAAATTCTTTTCGAAATGAATTTAATTATTTAAATTTTTAATAATAATTTTTAATTATTTTTTGAATTTTTTTTATTAATTTTTTCATTTTTATAAATTAATTTATTTTTTAATTTTAATTTTTGTTTTGATTTTTTATTACCTTTCCATCAAAAGCTCTTGACTTTCTTTGGGAACTGCGTTTTGAACAACCTTGGCAAGACCCTCGAGATCTCCCATATCGAGCAGCTTTCTCACAAACTTGACAGGCTCAAAAACTTCAAAGTCTTCGATATGTTCTCCCACTCCATAAAAAATGATTGGTGATTTGGTTGCTGCGACACTGAAAAAAAATTAACAAGATAAAAAAAATAAAATTAAAAAAATAAAAAAATAAAAAATAAAAAAATATAAACAAATAGAGTTGTCCAAAACTTTACAACAGTTCAAATTTGTTAGTTATAAATTATTATCCGCTAACAAAGTTGTAAATTTTGGACATGTCTAATAAACAAATAATAAAAAAAAAATTAAAATTAAATAAATTCAACAAAAATGAATTAAAAACAATAAAAATTAGATTTACGCACTCAATGCACCTCCTCCCTTTGCGTTACCGTCTAATTTTGTAATAATACATGCTCCTACATCAATACTTTGTTTGAAAGCTTGAGCCTATTTTTCGAAAATAATGTAAAAAATTGATCAAAAATAAAAGATTCAAAAAAAAAAAAACAAGAAGAGATCTAAATCTAATATTTGAATTCAAAAAATTAATTCAACATTATTGAAATATAAAAAAAAAAAAATGTTAAAAGATTGTATCAAAAAAATAGAAAATGAAAATAATAAATTAAAATTTACAAAAAAAAATAAAACATATTACAAATATATTCTTAAAAATTAAAATTAAAAAAAATTACTTGATCGTGAGCAGCTTGACCAATGGTACCGTCCATGACGAAAACAACTTGGTCAGGCTTGACAGCAGAAGCAACTTGCTTCATCTCCTCGAACAAAGCGCTCTCTTGTTTGTGACGACCAGAAGTATCGATGATGATGATATCGACTCCCTCTTCTTTGAACTTGTTGACCCCGTCGACTGCAACTTGCACTGGATCACTTTCGTGGTAGGATCCATAGTATGGCACTTTTGCTCTCAATGCGTTTTGTTTCAATTGATCGTATGCTCCTGCTCTGTTTGTTTTTTTTTTTTTTTTTGAAAGAAAGACAATAAATTCATTTTTAGTTTTAATTTTTTGAAAAAAAAAAATCTTCCAAAAAAAGTGTTGAAAAAAAAAATGAATTTTTTTTTATTTAATTAAGAAAATTAAAGTATTTAAAAAGATAATTTGTTAGTAAAAATCATAATTTGATATTATTGATCAATTATTTGGAATCTTATGTTAAGAGATGAAATTTATCCAAATTATAAGGCCAATATTTAATTCTAACAAAGAGAAGATTCTTATATAATTGTGTAATCTTTCTAGAATGAGAGGATCAGATATAATGAATCAAAATAAATTCATATTTTTTGCAAATAAGGAATAAATATCAATATAACATGAATCCCACTATCATTTTTGAATATTGGGCCAAATTATTTTGCAAATGACTCAATTTATTTTCAATTTTCTTTTTTTGTTACCTGAATGTATCTGCGCAAACCAAACTTACAGTGAATCCTTTCTTTTTATAATAAGTTGCCATCTTGGTTACTGTGGTTGTTTTTCCAGCTCCTTGCAATCCTACAAACATGATCACATTGGATTTCCCCTTCTTTGGGGTGAAAGGCTTGACACCTGGATCCAATAATTTGACAAGTTCATTAAATACAGCCTATATTAAAAGAAATATTTAATAATTTTTGAGATGTGACAGAGAAAGAAATTATATATTAAAAATCTTTGATTTGAAAGCATTTTATTTCAAAAATGAAGATTATATTTTAATTTTTGATTATAGGTATTGTTATAAGCTATTTTCTTCATAATATACTTATTATTGGTTGATATATTTTTTTTTTGTTTATTTTTACAGTTTCTATTTCTCTCCTTTTATTTATTTGATCCAGATTGATATTATTCATGATATTCTTTCTCATATTCAATACCAACTTTACATCCACATCTGCAGATATCAATGCATTACCAATCTCCTTCAACAATTGATTGACAACCTCTTTATCAATAACAGTTTGTCTGCTCATGTTATGAAGAGCTTTGGTTAATTTTGATCCCAAATCTGATAATACCATTTTCTATTTGAATTATTATTTCTTTATGGGTGTTCAAAAATGTATATCTATTTTTTTTTTTTAATTTTTATTTTTGTGAAAATTTTTTCTCCTTTAAATTTTTTTTTTATTCAGATGACTATCAATCAAATTTTTTGAACGTGGTTATATTACACAAAAATTTTTGTTATCAAGATAAATTTGAAAATTCGTTCTAAAAAATGTCAACATTTGGAAAGCTGAATATAAAAATGAGATACTCTGAAAATATATTGAGAATTTTTGAAATAACAATTGGAATATAGATCATATTGAAGTTAAATAAAAAAAAAATTCTTTAATTATTCCAAAATAAATATTATATACATGTGAATCCTTTCCATTTCTTATTCATTTCAAAAAGTTCATTTTTATTGAGGATATTTATTTTATTATTCCGTATCACTGCTTTCTGTGCTACTTTCACAAAAACCTCTTTTTTTATGGAATTTGCAACATTTCTTTGATTTCTTTTTGTTTTGATTCTCATTATCAACTACATTTTCGGCCCATTTCACTCCCTTTTTCTTCTTCATTTTGAGATTGAGAGTGATGATTGGAGGATCAGGATTAGCATTATCATTCTCTTCATTCAGGATGGTGATTGTTTGAGTAATGGTTGAAGTATTGTTATTTTGAGGATCCATTTCAATTTTTTTTTCAATTTTTATAATGGGAACAAGATATGAGAAAATAAACAGGGTCTTTTCAAATAAAAGTGATTCACTATATTTAAAAGATTCAAACTGAGAAATTGTTTACTCATTTGAATCAAGTGATTCAAAGTATTATGCATGAAAATATGCGCCAATATTTAAATATATAACGATTTTAGAAAAATTTAAACTTTTAATTGTATATATACTACATTTTCTATTATAATATATAACTCGGTCACAAGATCAAAAGATTCAATCATTCTTGACGAGATTCTTGCTATCCCTCTTTTCCCTTTTCTCCCTCTTCTGCTTTTCTTTCTCCTCAACTCTCTTCTTCTTAGCTTCAACCTTTTGCTGCTTCTTTACCTTCTTCTGCTCCTGCTTCTTCACTTCTTCTTCTTTCTTCTGTTTTTCCTTCTCCTCCCTCTTCTTCTCCTTCTCCTGCTTCTTCTCCTCTTTCTGTTGCTTCTTTTGTTGCTTCTTCTGTTTCTTTTCCTCTTTCTTCTTTTGCTTCTTCTCTGCCTTTTTCTGCTTCTTCTCCAACTTTCTTTGCTTCTTTCCTTTTTTAACCTTAATTTAAAAAAGATTCAGAAATTATCAACAGTAAATTGATCATAATATTATCATAAATACTTTATCATTATACATCAACAATATTTAAGGTTATGTTCTGATTATAAATTTGAATTATTGTTAAATTTTTTTACTTTGTTTTCTTTATTCTCCTCACTATCTTCTTTCTTCTCAACAGCAACTTCCTCTTCCTTCTTCTCGATTTCCCCCTCAACATCGATCAACTTCTCTTCCTCCACCTCCTTATCTACTTCCTCCACAGATGTCCCCTCTTCTTTTTTATTCTTCTTTCCTTTCTTCTCTTTCTTCTCCTTCTTTTCTTTCTTGTTTTTTTTCTCTTGCTTGATTTCCTTGTCTTTCTTTTCTTTTTTGTCCTCTTTCTTTCCCTTTTTTCCTTTTTTGCCTTTCTTCTCCTTTTTCTCTTCTTTCTCCTTCTTTCCCTTTTTCACTTTCTTCTCTTTTTTCTCTTTCTTGATTGCCTTGTCTTTCTTTTCTTTTTTGCTCTCCTTTCCTTTTCCTTTTTTCCCTTTCTCTTTCTTCTCCTTCTTTCCCTTTTTCTTTTTATCTTGCTTGATTTCCTTATTCTCCTCTTTTGGTGCCTCTTCCTTCACCTCGGCTACTATCTCTTGCTTGATTTCTGTGGATAATAATGTAGATGTTTGAACTGCTATCTCATGTTTAATTTCTTGAGTTGACACGACCTGATTATCTTCTTTATTCTCCTCCACACCTTCTTGTTTTACCTCTTCCTCGTAATTTCTTTGGAGATTCTCCTCCAATTCTAATCTCTCATGATGTTGAATCACTTGTTCTATTATCTTCTGGTTATTTTCTTCACTATCTTTTACTTCCACAATTATTTTATTTTCATCGTCTTGCTAAAATTTTTTTTTTTTATATATATATTTTTTATCGAAAGAAAGGTTAGACTTATTTTGATTTCAATGATTCTTTATCTAGAAGGTTTTTTGAAAGATTTGTTTACCATCTTCTTTTCAAATTTTTAATTTTAATTTTTTTTTTTTTATATTTTTCTCTTTTTCTATTTTTAATTCAACTTTAAAAAAAAAACAAGATGGACCAATTAAATCCATTAAGTTCCTGCATCCTGCATAGAATATCATTCAGATATTTAACCCGAAATTATTAATGAAATAATAAAAAAATCTTCAATTTATCTTTTTAGAACATATTTTTATAAAAAGCAAAAATAAATAATAGATTCAATTTCTATTTATATCCAATGAATTTAATTTAAATTAATGGTTTTCTTTAAAATTCTTTCTTTCCATTCCAGAAGTTGAAGAAAAAAATTCCATTCAAAAAATAAATTTGAATTTAAATTAAAAATTTAGCCGATTATTTGAAAAACATCTATGATTTGAAATAATAAGAAACAATCAACCTTCAATCAATTCTCTCTTTTTTTTATCCCTTTATTCAAATTCAATATAATAAAAAAAATGTTTCCAATATGGTCTTCAAAGATAGATTCGATAAATTGGCAAAGAAATCAAAATGAATTCACAAAGAATTCATTATTGGAAGAGATAATAGAAAAATCAGATACAAGGTAGTCCAATCATAAAATATTTTTGAAAATATTAATAAAGTTCATGTATTTTTGAAAATATTAAAGTTTGATAACATGGTCCCCAAATGATTTGATTGCATTTTGTTCAAATAGCTCAATATTCAATAAAAGGTAAAAAATTTATAGTGAAGAAAATTATATGAGAAAATAACGATATAATTATCCAAGATAAGTAATTTGTTGGCTTCTAAAAATATATTTGTTATATCTCAATATAATAAAACAACATTGGAATCAATAATATATAGATAGAATCATATAAATGATAAAATAGCAAGAGGGAAGAATACTAATATATTTTTTTTCAATATATCAGCAACAATAACATACCAGAAAAGATAAATCCAATCTATGTGCTACATATAAATTATCCATGTGAACATATCCTAATAGAAACACCACACAACAATCCAATAAAATATCTTCAATTCCATCCAACAGAATTCATCCCAACATTGATTTCAAGCGACAACATTGAGAAGATATGCATCTGGAAAATGACCAACTCGATCAACGAATGGAAATGCGAGAAGCAAATCAACATCTCCCTCATTTCTAGCATTGTTTGGTTGTCTCCTATACAGACTGTTTCTCCTTTGAACAGAGAAAATCTAAGAGGAAATAATTTGGGATCTTTGAGGCCCAAATCAAGGTTTTTTTTTAAAAATTTATTTCGTTTATCTTTTCAAATTAGTTCAAGAAGATTTTTACTTTAAAATCAACATCTTCAATTATTTTCGATTTATGAATACAATCATTTTGAAATAATTTAAGAAAATTTCTCATTTTTTTTTTAAAAACAAATAATTTAATTTTAATACCTAAAGTTCGATTAATGAACATTATTGTAATGTTTTAAAAATTTTTAATTTTAGTTTTTTACGAGAATTGTATTTATTTTTTTAAGAGAATTTAAAAATTTTGATTGTTTTTTAATAAAGCTATTTTGTTCAAAGCATAAACAAATTTAATTAAAATAATTTAAGATTATTTTCATTATTTTGTTTTTTTTATTTAATATTTATTCTTTTATAGGTTTATAAATTTTGTGCCAAAAGGAACAATACACTTTCTTGTTTTATCGACAGATGGCACAATCTATTTCGTGAGTCGCTCCATGAACGGCAAAGACTGGACCTACATTTCTCACCGACTCCCATTTTTCAACAACCAATCCACTAAATCCAATTTTGTCGTAACACAAAACAACATACAACTTGCTGTGTATGACAAAAACACTCAGTTGTTCTGTTTTTATAATTTAAATGTTTATTTCAAAGGTGTTTTTTAAAATTTATTTTAAATAATTACCTTAAAAAGTTTAAATTTATTTCAACAATTTTTTTTAATTTCATTTTATTATTAATTTTATTTTTTTATTTTTGATTTTTGATTTTTTTTTTTTTTTTTATTTTTTTTCTTATTTTATTCTAAAGAAAAAAAGCTGATTTCGAGTTTATTTGCAAAGTTGTCACTTTCTTCTATTGAACAAAACAAGTGCAAAAGTGAAGTGTTCCATTTTAAGTTCTACCAAGACGAAACTGGACACTATTTTTTTCTAATCAGAGCCAATGGTAAAAGACTAAATTTAAAATTTGAATTTATTATTATTTCATAATTTTTTATTGAAAATAAATATTAATCCAGAAATTAATTAAAAAATTTATTTACTAATTTATGGTTTTTTTTATGAGAAAAATCTTTTAAATTTTATTTTTTTTATAATTTTTTTTAATTTTTTTTTATATTTTTTCATTTTGGTTTTTCATATTTTTTATTAATTTTTTTAATCAAAAGGAAAAAGCGAAAATTTTCCTTTTTACCAAAACTTTGTACTCGAAAAATATAAAGTGGTAGAATCTTCGGTCAACATCTTGAAATTATTTTTGAACCCAAATGGGTTAACACCTAGCACTATGGAGTGGGTTCTACTAAATTCGGTTCCTTTGGAAAATCCTCATTTTGTTACGAAAATGTTGTTGGATCATACTCTGATTGTGTTGTCTTATTTTGACGGAAGAACAGAAATAAGAAAGTAATTTTTTCAAATTATTTTTATAAAATATTATTATTTTACATTTTTAATTTTAAATTATTTCATTTCTTTTTAATTTTCATTTAATTTTTATTTCTTTATATTTTTTTATTTCTTATAATAATAATGAATTTTTTTATTTTATATTTTTTTATTTTATTTTTTCTTTAATACATATTTAAATTATACTTATATATATTATTTGTGAGTTATTTTTTATTTTTTTGTTTTATATTTATTATTTATTTCTTTATTTTTTAAAAATTTTTTATTTTTAAAATTAATTTTTAAAACCAACATTTTTTTTAGTTTCGATCTTGAAAAGTTACATTCAGACGATCCGACGACAGAAGAAAAAACAATTGACAAAACTTTCACCAACAAAACTAAAATAGGAATGTGTTTCTCTCCAAATTTTTTCTGTCTTGCTTTTTTGTCACATTCTATGAAAGTTTCTGTCTACAGTTTTGAAAATCCCATTTTGTTTCCTTCTTCACGTGATTATTTTTTCTAAAATTTTTTATTCAAGATTTTTTTAATTAATTTTTTATTTCTGATTTTTTTTTTTGATAATGTCTGCTTATTTTTACTTGTTTATTTCGAAAATTTTTTTTAATTTTTTTTAATTATTTTATTATTTTATTTTTATTTTTATTTTCATTTTCATTTTTAATTTTTATATTTAATTTTTATTTTTATATTTAACTTTAAAATTTTTTAATTTCGAAAATTTTTAATTTTTATTTTTATTATTTTTCATTTTTTATTTTTATTTATTTTTTATTAAATTTTTTTTAAAAGTTGAAAAGAAAATAATCAGAACAGCAGAAAAACTAGAGGAGCTCCTTTTCGAAGGACGATCCTTCTTGGATGTTCTCTGTTACCAGAACTTTATAGAATTGAAACAAAGAACTCAACTACTAAGAGGTGTCTTGTGTTTGTTGGTTGAAGACTTTTCCATCTCTGACGATAATTCCAAAAGTTTATATCAAGTAAAAAAAATTTTTTTTTAAAATTTTTCATTTTTTTTTTTTGAATTTATTTATTCATTTTTCTAATTCATATTTTTTTATTTTTTTTTTTTCCATTTTTATTTTTTCAATTCAAATTTTTTTTTTATATTAAATTTTATTTTGTTTAAATGAATATATTCCCCACATTAATATGCTAGATGTGGGATGTGTTTTAATTCATTCAGTCAATTATTAAGATTTTATTTTAATTTTTTATAATAAACAATTTTTTTAATTTTTTGTTTAATTTATTTTAATTATTTTTTATTTTTTATTTTTTATTTTTTATTTTTTATTTTTTAATTTTTTGTAAATTTATTTTAATTATTTTTTATTTAAATTATTTTTATTTTTTTTTAAAATTTTTGTAAATTTTTTTTAAATTTTTTTTTAAAGAAAAAGATAGAAATATTCAAAAATAGTTTGTACAAATTAACGTCAGACAGCACTGCAGTGTGCGACTCCAACGCCAAACTGTTTTTCTGCTACATTTTGAATAACTATCAGCTAAAGTTTGTCAATCCCAACCGCCAAAACTCCGCTCCTTTGAAAATTGTCGATTTGGAAAAATATTTTTCCTCTTTCCTTAATTATGAAATTGAAAAAGGTAACAAACAAAATTTAATAAAAATTTTTTAAATAGAGATTCAAAATAAAAAAAATAAGTTTCTTCATTTTTTTTTGAATAATATATTTTATCATTTTTTTTTTATTTTTAAAAACAAAATAGATTTTTATTTATTTTTTTAAAATTTTGGAAATTTATCTTATTTTTTAATTTTTATT
>JAMYWO010000665.1:0-10135 GCA_024220525.1 Cochliopodium minus | reverse complement strand
GACGCTCTTCCGATCTTTATTTTTTAATTTCATTTTTATTTTTATTTTTACTTTTTATTTTTATTTTTATTTTTATTTTTATTTTTATTTTTATTTTTATTTTTTATTTTTATTTTTAATTTTTATTTTTTGTTAATTTTTAATTTATCAACAAATTATTAAAAATTTTTTTTTTTATTTTTATTATTAATAATTTTATTTTTTTATTAATTTTTTTATTAATTTTTTTATAATTATTTTTGTAGGAAGATACTCTTTTGTTGACATTGCAGAAGACTCCCTCTTCGTTATCGACCAAAACAGCAATGTGTACACTTCTGAATCCATGAAAGCAGTTTCCCTCATTGACAAAATTGCTATTCCTCGTAACAAAGTAAATCCAAACTAAATATATTTTTTATTTCTTATTTTTATTCATTATTAAAATTTTAATTTTTTTATTTTATTTTATTTTTTATTTTTTATTTTTATTTTTTCTTTTATTTTTATTTTATTTTTATTTTTTATCATTCTGAACTTAATTTTCAATTTCTTATTTTAATTTTTTAAAAAATTATTTTTCATTAATTTTTATTAATTAATTTATTTATATTTTATTTTTTATTTTTTATATTTTTTATAATGTTAATTTTTTATTTTTTTATTAATTTTTAATTTTTTAAATTTAATTATAATTTTTATTTTTCCCAAATGCATATTTTTTATTACCTTTTTTTTTTATTTGTTAAAATTTTTTATTTTTTATTTTTAATTTTTATTATTTTTTGTTTTATACTTTTTATTCTTGTTAGGTTCCAGGACGTCTTGCAAACTTGGATATCGGAGGAACCATCATGGGAGGAATTGACCCTGAAGGAAAAATCTGGACTAAAGGTTTGAATGACAACAACTGGGTCAACTTGCCTGGTATTTTGAAAAACATCTCTGTTGGACAAGGTAACAATATAAAAAATAAAAAATAATAATAAAAAAAAATAAAAATAAAAAATAAAAAATAAAAAATAAAAAATAAAAAATAATTTAAATGATCAAAAAATGAATAAAATAAATTGAAGTTTTTGACTAAAAAAATAAAAATAAATTAATGTTTTAAATTTAAAAAAAAAAAAAATTTTAAAAAATTCTTTAAATATTAATTGTTTCTTTTTTAGATGATGACATTTGGGGATGCACAACTACTGGTCAATTGTTCCACTGGGAAAAGGTAAAGAACAGCTGGGTCTTCTCTGGAAACTTGCAAAGCATCTCTGTAGGTAACTCCGGCACCATCGCTGGTGTTGGTGATGGTGAATCTCTCTGGAGATGTCTCGATGGAAGATGGGAAAAGCTTCCTGGAAATGGTAATCTTAAATTTTTAATTTTAATTTTTATTTTTCAAATTAATAAATTTTTAATTTTAATTTTTAATTTTTAATTTTTAATTTTTAATTTTAATTTTTAATTTTAATTTTTAATTTTTAATTTTAATTTTTAATTTTAATTTTTATTTTTCAATTTTAATTTTTAATTTTTAATTTTAATTTTTAATTTTAATCTTTAATTTTAATTTTTAATTTTTAATTAGGTAACCAAATCGCAATCGGATCAGATGGAGAAATGTGGGTGAAAAACTCCAACAACAACGTCTACAGATGGGTAAAGAGCAACTGGACTTTCATCCCTTCTCCCCCTGCAAATTTCATCGCAGTAGGTTCCGCAGGTAACGTTGTCATTCAATCCCACGACGATGGTCTCTTGTATTATTTTGATGGTACTGCTTGGTTCCCTTTGAAAAAGTCTAAGGACTTGGGTATCACTGGCTTTTCTATCAATGCTAATGGTGTCACTTTTTCCATTGATAAGAGTGGTGAAATCTATTCTTCTCTTTAAATTACTGCAACCCTTCCTTGACAAAAAAAAACTACTATTTCAAAGAAGAAAACTAAAAAAAAATTTTACACAAAAAAAAAAAAACAAAATAATTAAAACACATTCTTTTCTCTTTGAAATAATTTATCTATTTTCTCCAAATTAAATATGATAATTACCTTGAAAAGATTCAATTTGAATTGTAGAAAAGAATCCAAGAGAAAACTTATCTTCTTTTGTTTTAATAACATATTTCTCAACAAGTTAGTATGTATTTAAAAAATATTTTAATTTAAAATCTATCTTTTTATTTCGCTTTAAGGTAAGGAAGGATTTGTTCAACAAATAACTCTTCGTTTCTTATCCACGACATGTGATTTTTTCCTTTTACCGAGATCAAATCGAGTCTGTTAGATTCGTGCAAAGTTTTAAGACCAAAAGTGTCCTCTTTATAATAATCAAAGTATTCCATTGGTTGTTCTTTCAATTCTTTATCATAAAAAGAGAAAAACGCACTAAAGTACTTGAATATTATTATAAATAAAAATAAATTTTAAAAATAAAATAAAATTTATTTAAAAAAATGTTTAAATTTTTACAGGAACGATGGTACCATCATCAGGGCTCCCAAAACAAGCGACTTTTTTTAGTCTCAAGAAATTATCTTTGTAAGATTGAGTGAAATTTACAACATTGTTCAAGTATGGAAGAAAAACATTTTCGGTCTTAAATCTTTTAAAAAAAAAATCTTTAAAAAAAATTTAAAAAAAATTTAAAAAAAAAGTTTAAAAAAAAAAATAAAATTAAAATTAAATTAAATTAAATTAAATCAAATTAAAATTAAAAAAATGTTATTTTTACCTGTGATCGTCAAGAGGATCTTTCCAATAATTTGCGATGGAAAGGCTGTTTTGCATTTTAGGAGTGTAGAGAATGTCTGTTATTTCTGAATCTGTTTTGTTGGGATAAAGAAAGAAAGGACCATATCTCCCTAAAATAAAAATAAAAAAATAAAAAAATAAAAAATTTGAAATAAAAATAAAAAATAGAAAATAGAAAAATAGAAAAATATAAAAAATAGAGAAAAAAAAAAATAAAAAAATAAAAAAATAAAAAATATAAAAAATATAAAAAATATAAAAATATAAAAATATAAAAAAATAAAAAATATAAAATATAAAAAATAGAAAATAAATATTAGGATGAAACCTCCTAGTACTCCTGCCAAAGAAATAAAAGTGTGAACATTATGGTTGTTCATGTATTCTATCAAACATCTAATCACAAGTCCTCCCTAAATGAAAATAATAATAAAAAAAATAATAAAAAAAATAAAAAAATGAAAAATAAAATAAAAAATAAAAAATAAAAATAAAAAATTTTTACTTGTGAATGACCAATGATGTGGTATCCATTTTTAAAGGCAGAAGGGTTTTGGGAGATGGTTTGGTCAATGTACTCTTTCAACCCCTCCAACTGCTTCCATATCGGTGTTTGGGATTCTAGCCCATTAAATTTGTTGATGGATATTGCCAATTGTCCTGGGTTGTATTTGTTGATCTTTTTTTAAAAAAGTGAAAATAAAATATAAAAAAATGTAAAAAATTAAAATTAAAATAAAATGAAAAATCTGATTAAAATAAATAAAATAATTTAAATGAAACTTAAAAAAAAAAATTAAAATTAAAAAAATAAATATCTAATTCAATTCCAATATTTGATTAGATAAATTCAAAAAATTAATCAAAGAAATAAAAAAAAAAATTATTGAAAATAATAAAATTTGGATGGTAATTGAGATATTCATTCTCAATCGAGATGTTCATTCTCCAATTTTTTATATTATTTTTATTCATAAGATTATATATATTCTTGTTGAATGAAAATAATCATGATATTCCTTCTTATAAATCGGTTTATATATCATATCTCTCCTTTATCATTTCAAATAAAAAAAGGGTATTTTTATTTTTTTTCGCTTCAAAAAATATAGTTTAATACCCATTTGATCATATCATTGAAATCTGTATATTGTGCTTGTCTATTCAAAATAAAATATCAAATTAATAAATTGAATGAATTTTAAGTGGATGGTCGTTGTTTTTTTTTACTCGTCACTATATCCCACTCCATGATACATAAACACAGGAAGAAATTCAGATTGAGCATTATCCATTCTAAATAAATTTATGAAGAAAACCAAAATTAACAAGAATTTGAATCTCATTCAATTTTTATTTTATTATTTTTTATTTTATTATTTTATTTAAAATTAAAATTTTTAATTTTTAATTTATAAATATGATTTCAAAAATATCTTGAAATATTCATTTTAATTTATCAAAGAATTGAAGAACTACTTTTAATAAACATTGATGAAGGACATTCTGTCGATCATCCTGAAAATCTCATACATCAAAAACCTTGGAATTTTGAGGAGAGGAAATTTCTTGTGGTTATATTTCATACAAAGCATGAAACAAAAAATAGCATTTTCAAAATTTTGGTGGAAAAATTTGTGATTAGAAGGACACCAACGATACTTGTTTTCTTCTGCGTATGTTAGTATCTCTTCCAATGATTTTTTGTCTATTTGGTTGTTTCCCAAAAGTGATAGTTTTGATAGGTATTTGTTGGAAATCATGGCATGTGATAAATTCCTTCCTCCTTCACGCGTTACATTGTTGTCTTGTGAATAAAAAAAATAAATCAAATAAATCAAAGAATGTAACAAAAAAACTTTATGAAAAAAAAATTCTTAAAAAGGATTTTTACAATTAAATAAAAGAATATTTAAGGATTTATTCTGGGAAATAACATCGGAAAGTAGTTTAACATCGTTATTAATAGAGTAGTTTGAATTAAGAGCAAGGAAGAGCAAATATTTGTTTGTTTTGAGAGGTTCTAAAATTAAATCGACACCCTTTTGCCCAAGATTTGTAGAAGTCAAAGACAAGTGCGTCAACGTTTTGCTTTTTCTCAAAACTTCCGATAAATATTCCGCTCCTTTTTCTCCTATTTGATTATAGTTGAGTGATAAACATTCTATTGTTTCATTCATCAACAATAATTCTGAAAGATATTTCGCTCCTTTTTAAAAAAAAAATATAAATTTAAATTTAAATTAAATTTCAAAACAGAAGTTTGAATTCACCTTGATGTCCTATCATATTGCTTATCAAATACAATTTGGTTACACTTTTATTGTTTTTCAAAGCATTTACGAGATATTCCACTCCAACATCTGTTATCATTTGATTTTGGAGTATAATACAAGTGATATCTTGATTGAGATAAAGTGCTTCTGATAGTTCCAAAAAATGTTGATCTTGAAAAGTATTATTTTGTTTGGAGAAATCCAAATTCCCTTTCAAATTTAATGTCTATCAATATACAGAGTATAATAAAAGAGAAATAAGTTTTATCTTTCACTAAACTGTTGATTATTCTTACTCTCCAATACAAACTGTTTTTCCCAACAGTACATTTTTGTTTATGAGTTTCCAAATCTTTTATTTGGCATTCAATTGAACAATAATCAGATTTATTACATCCGTAACATTTTCTTTTTGATTCTTTCTCACAAATCAAACATTTCATTTTATATTTTTTATTTCTTGGACATGGAAGAAAAAATAAATTATATAAATATTATTTATTCATGATGGTTGAATAACTATAAAATTTAATTGGAATGAATCTTCAATATAAGAATAAAAATCAGTTTATAATTTAGTTTAAAATCATTATTTATCATAAGATTGACAGATTAAATTATTTCATCATACTTTTATTCTATTTTTCAAAACGAGAGATACAAAAAAATTTACTTTTTTTTTATTTAAAAAAACATAATTTGCTTTGTAAAAAAATTATGTTCATATAAATGAATACAAACGCAATATAAAAAAATTTTTTATTTTATTGGATATATCAAATTGTAATAAGGGAAAATATTATCCAAATGTTGATTATAGAAGAAAATTCAGCGTTTTATGTTTATTATGGAAAGATATCTTCAATTAAAATTGAAAAAAGCAAGCTTCAAGATAACATTTTTTTTTATTTAAAGTGAATTGTTTGAATGAAAAGATTTTTTAGTGCTTTTTATTTGTGTTTATGTGTAAAAAAAAAATTGCAATTGTATTAAAAATAAAAAAAAAAGGTTAAAAAAAGTACAAACAATAAATGAATTTTGGATCACAGTAATAATGAATTCAAATTTAACATTAATTTCCCTTTAATTTTTCAATAATCACATTTTAAATTTTAGCTATACTTGGTTACCCAAAAATGAAAATGATGATGGTAAATTTAATCAACAATCAAAATTTCCAAATCCTTTAAATTTTTTTTCTTTCTCAATAGATGAAGAAGTATTCGAAGATGATCTTTGCGATGGAATAGAATCATCACACGTACGAGATGAATCCGTCCAACAAAACAATAATAACAATAACAATAATGATTTGTTGCAATTTAATCAAAATCAACCTCTCTTGAATAATAACGTACAACAGCAACAACAAAATCCATTTGTATTTAATAATCAACAGAATAATAATGTACAACAACCACAACAACAACAAGGAATGATCAATAATCAATATCAAAACAATAATCCCTTCAATTTCCAACAATTAAATAACCAGCCTCAACAAAATCAAAATCAAAATCAAAATCCTTTCTTGAATAATAATCTCCAACAGAAACCACAACAATACAATTATCAAAAAGTACAAAGAAAAAATCAATCCACAAAGAAAGTAAAAGGAGCAAATACTAATGTGGTAGGATTGGAATTAGGTAAAAAAAAAAAACATAAAGAAGGATTATCACCTTATTATGATTTAATGTATAATTTTTTCCTAATTTAAAAGAATTAGCGAAATTTAAAATTAAATTTAAAATTAAATAAAATAAAATTAAATTATTATAAATTTAATTCACCTAAAATTCGTTTTCCTTTTTTTAATTTTTTTTTTTTCTTACTTTTTGTTAAAAGGAAAATTGGGAGAACAAGCAACTGTAGCAACAGGAGATGCACAATTTTGCGAAGGATGCAAATCAATGTTAAACTCACATTCCATCCTCTCCAAAAAAGAAGAAAACTCCATTGACAAAAAATGGAATTGCGAATTTTGTGGCGTCGAAAACTCTGTTGTGATTGACGAAGAGGAGATTCCCAAGGAGGACACTCTTGATTACCTTTTGGAGCCTGCTCCTGAACTCAATGATAGCAGAGGTGACAGTAACACCATTTTGTTTCTCGTTGATATTTCTGGTTCTATGTGGTAATTTCTTTTTCTTTTTTTTAATTTTTTTTTCAATTAAAATCTTTTTTTATTCAAATATCCCAATTTTTGTTGTTTTTTTTTCAAACAGTTGAATTAATTTTTTTTCATTCATTTTTATATATTTTTTTTTGGTTAACATTTTTTATACATACATATTTTTGGACTCTTTAATTAAAAATTAGACTTCAAAGTTTTTTTTTTTGATTTTATTTTAAATTTTTTAAAAGTTTTTAAGATTATTATTTTTTTTTGAGATTATTTTATTTTTTTTGAGTTTTTTCAGATTATTTTTTAAATTATTTCAGATTTTTTTTTTGTATTAAAATTTTATTTCATTTCAGTTTTAAATTTATTTTATTTTATTTATGTTTTTTTTAATTAGTGTGACAACCGAAGTACAAGGAAAGATAGAGTTGAAGGGAGGATTTGACGTGAAAGACCTCAACTTGGACACTGGCGGAGAAAATCAGTGGATGCCTAACCAACGCAACCGTAATGTAACCTACATCAGTCGTCTCCAATGCGTCCAAGCTTCCATTGGTTTAATCTTTTTAGTTTTAAATATTATTTTTTAACAATTTATTGTTTTTTTAAATTTATTTTTTTTATGTTTAATTTCATTTTTTTATTTTTATTAATATATTTATTTTTTATATTTTTTAAATTATTTTCATTTTTTTTTATTGGTAAATTTTATTTTTCATATTTTTTATTATTTTAATTTTTTTAACCATATTTATTTTTTATTATTTTTAAATTTTTTGTTAATCTTTTTAAAATAATTTAATTTTTATTTTTTTATATTTTTTATTATTATTCATTTATTTTCAATTTTAAAAATTTTAATTGATATTTTTAGATTAATTTGGGTTTAAATAATTTTATATGTTCATTGTTTTCAAACATTTTAAATTTTTATTTTCAATTTTTTTTATTAATGCATTTTTTTTTGTAGAGAAACAAATTCAAACATTCGTGAAAGACAATCCAAACAAGAAAGTGGGATTGATTACTTTCAACAACGAAATAACAGTGATAGGAGACGGAACCTCCCAACCCGTCACCATCTCCGGCGACAAACTCTCCGACTTTGACAAGTTGTTGGAGGAAGGCGCCAAATTGAATATCTCCAACACTGTTTCCCAAACTCACAAAGAACTCATAAATAAATTGTATAAATTGCAAGAATCTGGTACTACTGCTCTTGGTAATAAAATATTTTATACATACATTTTTTTTTTAAAAATGCAAATAAATTCAATTTTAATTTTTTGTTATGCAAAATTTTTATCACGATTTTTTTTTTTGTAGGTCCTGCTCTTGTTGTTGCGTAATTTTTCTTCATTTCATTTTTTTTTTTCTTCATTTTTCTTTCAAATGAAAATTTTTTTTGTGAATTTTTTACTTGTCATATATTTTTTATTTTGCTTTTATTTTCTTGTTTTATTTTTTTATTTTATTTTTTTTTTCAAAAATTTTGATTTATTTCAATGAAGATATTTTTAATTTATTGTTTTTATTCTTTACAATTTATTTTCATTTTATATTTTATTGTTGTTTTAATCATAAATTATTATTTTTTAAATTTCTTATATTTTTAATATTTTTAAAATTTCTTTTAATATTTATTTTAATCATTAAAATTTTATTATTTTTAAATTTCTTATATTTTTAATATTTTTTTATTTTAATATTTATTTTAATTATTTTATTTTTATTTTAATTATTTTATTGAATTTTTTTGAAGATTGGGAATGATTTCAAAGTTGGGAAAAGGAAACACAGTGGTGTTGTTGACAGATGGGTTGGCAAACATAGGAGTGGGAAGCATGGAGGAACTTTACACAGAGGAGCAGCAACAAAACGCCCAGAATTTTTTCAGAAGAGTTGGCGATTTGGCTCAACAAAATGGAACCACCATCTCCATCACTGGTATCGAAGGTTCTGAATGTAAAATGGAATATTTGGGGTAAAAACAAAATTTTTAATTTTTTTTTATTTTTTATTTTTTATTTTATTTTTTATTTTTTATTTTTTTATTTTTATTTTATATTTTATACATTTTACATTTTTTTTTTGTTTTTTATTTTTTATTATATTTTATACATTTTACATTTTGTTTTGTTTTTTGTTTTTTATTTTACATTTTACATTTTTTTATGTTTTTTGAATTTAATTTTTTATTTTTTATTTTTATTTTTTGTTTTTTGTTTTATTTTTTATTTTTTATTGATTTATTTTTTTGTTTTTTATTAATATATCATTTTATTTTTATCAATAATCATATTATATTTATTTTTATATATTAATTTTATCTTTTGTTTTTTATTTTTTTTCTTTTATTAATTTTTTTATTTTTTAAAAAAAAAAAAGACTCGTTTCAGAATTGAGTGGAGGAGAAGTGGACATCGTGAATCCTTTGGAGCTCACAAACAATTTTGCGAACATTCTTTCCAAAACCATCGTAGCCACTGAATGCAACCTCATCTTCAAAGTTCACAGAGGCCTTAAAATCAAAGACGATGAGAATGAACAAGGAGGTAAACATTTCTATAAATATTTTAAAATATTATTTAAAATAATCTAATAATAAAAATAAAAATTAAAAATTAAAAATAATAAATAAAAAATCTAATTTAAAAAATAAAAAATCTAATTTAAAAAATAAAAAATCTGATATAAAAAATGAAAATGAAACATATGAAAAATATTTTATTAAAAATTTCAAAATAAAAGTATAAAAATTCAAATAAATAAAAAATGAAAATTAAATGGTGAATAATGTTAAAAATTTCAAAAAAAAAAAAAAAGGAAAAAATAAAATTTAAAAAAACAAAAAAAGTCATTTTTTAAAATACATCAAAAATTAATTGACATTGAATTAAATACTAAAAAAAAAAATTAAAATTATTTATTGAAAAAAAAACGAAAAAACTGAACAATTTCAATTTAAAATTAAAATTCATTTTTGTTTTATTTGTAGGAGACAC
>JAMYWO010000662.1:2500-10293 GCA_024220525.1 Cochliopodium minus | reverse complement strand
TTATTTTTTATTTTTTATTTTTTATTTTTTATTTTTTATTTTTTATTTTTTATTTTTTATTTTTTATTTTTAGTTTTTTTAATTTTAATTTTTATTAGGTAAACGTTACTTTAAAACTGGTGATTTGGCAACCATCATTGATGGAAAGTTTATCAAGATAGTCGGACGTGCAAAGGAGCAATACAAACTCAGTAACGGTAAATTTGTTGTGCCAACCATCATTTCTGAGACCCTCACTTTGAGTCCCTTCATTGGACAAGTAAGAAAAGATTTTAATTCATTTTTTTTTTTGGATTTTCATTTTCATTTTTTGTTCGATTTTTGATTTTAAATTTCTTATTTTATTTTGTTATTCATTTTATTTTTTTTTATTATTACTACATTTTAAAATATTTTTTATTTTATTTTATAATTATTTATTCATTTTTTTTAAATTACCACATTTTTGATTTTTAATTTATTTTTTCATTCTTTTTTTTTTTTTTGAATTTATCATATAATTTTATTTTATTTTATAGTTAATTTTTCTTTTTTTTAAATTAACAATTTTAATTTTTATTTATAATTTTTATAATTTTTTAATTTTTTACCATTTAATTTTAAAATAATTTTTTTTACATTTTTTTTATATTTTAATTTTTATTTTTTGTTTGAAAAAGGTTTGTGTATTCGGTTTGAATCAACCACACAACGTAGCTTTGATTTCACCAAACTGGGAAACAGTGGAGAAATGGGCAGCCACCAACGGAATCACCTACACCGACAAAATCAACACCTTGGTCAACGACAAACGTCTCCAACAAGTTCTCCACGATGAACTAGAATTTCAATCAAAGAAACTCAAACATTACGAGAGAATCAAAGAATACGCTTTGATTTCCGATCCTTTTTCTGTCGAAAACGGAATGTTGACTCCAAAGTTGAGCATTAAGAGACACAATGTGGAGAAGAATCATGGTGATTTGATCAAGAGCCTTTTTGACAAGTTGAAGGAAGATGAAGACAAAGCTGCTAAGCAAGACTTGAAGGAGAACAAATATTGAAAAAAAAGAAAAAAACTTTTTTTTTTTTTTTTCAAAGAATTAATTAAAAATAAATTAATCAAAAACATCAAAAAAAATTTTAATAGCTTTTTTTTTCTTTTTTTTCCTTTGATAATAAATAAACAAAATTTTCTTTGTATTTCTTTTTGTGAGAGGATAAAAAAAAAAACTAGTTTTTGTTTTTGTTCAGAAGTTGGAGAAACTCTGCTCTTGTTTTTGAATTGTCTCTAAACTCTCCTAACATATAAGAAGTGGTGGTGAAAGAGCCTGACTTTTGGACTCCTCTCATTACCATACACATATGTGTGGCTTCTATTATACCTTTAAAATAATAAAATATAAACAAAAAAATGTGTTGTTCAATTTAAAAATAATTTTTTTTTTTTTTTTTACATGCAACTCCTATTGGTTTTAAATGTTCTTGTATGAATTCTGCTATTTGTTTTGTTATTCTTTCTTGTATTTGTAATCTTCTTGAAAACATTTCTTTTAGATTTTAATAAAATATAAAATATTAATTTTTACAAAAAAAAATGATTTATTTTTTTACCTGAAATTCTTGCTAATTTGCTTAATCCAATCACTTAAATATTAATTTTAATTTTAGTTTATTTTTTCTTGATTTTTTTTTTTTGGCTCACCTTTTTTATCAGGGATATATGCAATATGACATTTTCCCCAAAATGGAACCATATGATGTTCACACATTGAAAACAAATCAATATCTAATCCGATGAGGAATTAAATTATAATTTTTTTTTTTTTAATTTAAATTTTTTTTACCTTTGACAATCACCATTCCATCTCCTTCTGCATCAAATATAGCATCATTCAAAACATCTTATCAAAAAAAAAAAAAGAAAATTTAATTTTGATTGAAATGTTGAATGAGAAATTTCTTTCTCTAAATCTTGTTAGTGATAAATATTTTTTTATGGAGTTGATTCTCATCGATATGATTTAATTATGATTGATTATTTAATATGCAAAATCTTCTGAGTATATATTTTATGATCCTCTTTCATATTAATTTATTTACAGCGTATTTCATTTTATATACTGTATTCTTTTCTTATATATTTTTTTTTTTTGATCAGATTTTACCTTCCACTCTCATTGTTTCACCTTGTACGAAAAACAACATCGCTTTGGATACTCTCTCTGGTGTTTTCAACAATCCTTCTCTGTTGACATCTTCGCCCAATGCCTCCAAAATGTTCGTCACAGACTTTGATATGATCTCCACTTGCTTCTCCTTGTCCAATTTCTCTCTATTGATAGTTTTTTTGGATTCCACCTTGTTTATATCATTATTATCTTCTTTTTGATTGGTATCATTGTTGATTATAATGTTATTTTGATCAATCATTATGGTGTTTTTAAATTGATCAAATGATTTTTTTTTTTATTTGATAATTTCAAATAATCACGAATCATTCAAAATAAAAAAGATTTGTGCATGAGGAGATATTATCGCACAATAGTGGAATTGATTTATAAATTTGTCGAGATTTTATTCTCTGAAAGAAAATTAAAAAAAAAACCAAAAATGATGAGACAACAAAAGAGGAGATCAACAAATTGATCCAAATGAGGATCGATTCACTGTTAGCTATATTTTTAAATTCTTTTCAAGATGGGAATAAAATTAATTTATTTTTAAAAAAAGATCCGATAACTTCCCACTCACACCGACACTTGCACATTCATGTTAATTTTTTAATAATTTCAAACTTTATAAACTTTGGTATTTTACAATTACGTATGGCTTGGATGTGCCTCAAAATTAAAATCAAACAAAAAACATTTTCTCTAAAAAGAGAATTAAAGTGGAAATGGAGATGGGGTTTCCAAGAGATATTTTTTGAGCCGCCTATTTTTAAAAAAAAAAAATAAATAAAGTTTTTCACAAATTAATTTCAAGAAAATTTTTTTTTCAAAAACAATAATAAAAAATTCGAAACAAATATTTATCAAAAATGAAAATAAATAATAAATAATTTCAAAAATACCTAATAGCAATAAAGTTTTAGGATCAGTCTTTAACAATGTTGGTCTAGGAACATCTTTCAAATGACCCAAACCAAGCTGTCCCTTGTCATTGCTTCCCCATATGAAAATGTCGCCGTTATGGCGGATGTACATCGAGGTGTTTCTCCCACAAGAGATTTGTTTGATGTTGGGGTCGTTGAGGATGTTGAGCGGAGATAATCCCAAAAAATCATCCTCATAGTGATCATCCGAGCTTTCTGAGTTTCTGTTTTCTGAGCTGTAATCACTCTCTGATGCTTCGCTATGTCCACATCCCAACTAAAAATTAATTTTTAAATAATTATCAATTAAAAAAAAAAGAAAAAAATTTCTTCAAAACAAAAATAACATTATTTTTCATTTTTTTCATTTTCATTTTTTTTCATTATTTTTCATTTTTATTTTTTATTTTCATTATTTTTTATTTTTATTTTTTTTATTTTATTTTTAGTTTTATTTTTATTATTTTTTTACTTGTCCTCCTTCGTTATCTCCAAATACAAACAAATCTCCGTTATCTTTTAAAACTAAATTATGATCTCCTCCACAACAAATAGAAACAATATTGGGGTCACTCATCAACAAAGTGGGAGTGTTCCTAAGAAAAATAAAAATAAATTAAAAATTAAAAAATAAGACATAATAAAAACTAAAACATAAAAATACCTATTTTTTGAATCACCTAATCCAAGCTGACCTTAAATAAAATTTTTATTTATTTTATTTTTATAATTCATTCTTTTTTTATTATTTTACCTAAATCATTCCTAAAATTTTTTCATTTCATATTTTATTCATATCATTTTAATTTTTTACTTGATAATTTTTATGTTTATTTTTTATGTTTTAGTTTTTTATTTTTTTATTTTTTTATTTTTAGTTTTTATTTTTTATTTTTTATTTTTTATTTTTTATTTTTTAGATTTTATTTTTTATTTTTTATTTTTTATTCATTTCATTTTTTATTTCCATTTTTTTTATTATTTTATTATTTATTTCTTATTTTTATTTTTCATTTCTTTTTTTTTTTACGCCCCAAAAACCAATAAATCACCATTTTCACGCAAAATTAAATTGTGGTAAGCTCCACAGCAGATACTTTTAATATTTTTGTCGTTCATCAAAAGAACGGGTTCATATTGGTCCAAATTATTTCCCACTCCCAATTGACCAAAAGAATTAAAACCTTTTTTTATAATTAAAAAAATAATAAGAAATAATAAAAATAAAAATAAAAATAAAAATAAAAATAAAAATAAAAATAAAAAATAAAAAATAAGAAATAAAAAATAAAAAATTGTACCAAATACAAATAAATCACCATTTTCTTTGTAGATCATTGAATGATGCCAACCACACTCTATAAATTTAATATCAGGATCATTGAGTAGCAAAACAGGCTGTCTCTGATCTTCATTATTTTCTTGTCCCAATCCTAATTGTCCATATTTATTCATTCCCCACACAAAAAGATCCCCAGAAACTTTTTTTTAAAAAAATTTTAAATAATAAATCAGGTTAATTTCTATTTATTTTTTTTTTACCTGTATAATACCTGAATAAAAAGTTTTTTTAAAAAAATTTTCTTCTTTATATTATTTCTTAAAAATTGACATGGAATGAAATCCTCCTGTGTGTATTGATTTTATGTCTTTATCTTTCAACATCAAAGAAAATTTATTCTGTTTTTTTATTTCGCAACTTCCTCCCAATTGTCCTCCAAGATTTTCTCCTTTTTTTTATTGTTTTAATTCATATTAAATAATTAATAAAAAAATAAAAATTAAAATTTTTTTTGAATCACCTGCCACATATAATTCGCCATTATTTTTCAGTATCATTGTATGAAATATCCCTGATATTATCGATTTTATTGATAGATCTTTCATCAGCAAGGTTGGTTTCAAATTATCATCATATTTTCCATTCCCTAGCTCTCCATAATTATTCGAACCAAATCCATATAATTCTCCATTTTCTATATTTAAAGTGTATAGAGTGAGAATTCAAGATCCATAGTTTCGTAATAGAAACAGGTATTTATTATATTTTATATTTATTTTATAATCTTTAAAGAAATATGATTTTTTATACCAAAGTATAGGAATGCTGATTTGGATAAACTCCCATAGCTCATTTTCTATCAATTATATCTCACAGATTTTAATCCTTCTCTCAATATTTTTATTTATATTTTTCTTTAATTTTTTAATTTTCACCTTTAAATCATTGAATAAGTGCTTATTAAACAGAAATTATCATAAACTTCTTTAACAGTAATTTAACTTGGACATACTAATCCAATGAAACAAATAATGAAGCAATAAAAAAAAAATGAATTTTTAAAGTTTCTTAGAAAATAAAAAAAAAATTGCTTCCAGTTTGATAGACATAAGAGTATTTGGTTATTTTCACTTATCATATCAAACATGTTGAAAAAATTAGAAAAGACAACCATAAATAAAATCACATCTGGACAAGTTATCACCAATGTAATTACAGTGGTGAAGGAATTGTTTGAGTAAGTGATATTTTAATTAATATGCTGATTGGGATAGATATCTCCGATTATGAAGAGATATAAATCTGAATATATACCAATTAAATATATTTAAACTTAAAGAATAAAATTTACAAATAAATAATGAATGAATATGGTGAATGGAACAATTATATTCAATTATGTTGCTATCAACTCATTTCATAACTTTAAATTATTGATAAATCAAAAAAAATAACGTTATATCTTAAAATTCAATTGATTCATTCCAAAATTAGGAATTCAATAGATGCAGATGCAACAGATATAAAGATAGAACTTACAAATTACGGAATATCGATCATAAGAGTGACAGATAATGGAAAAGGGATCTCCAAGGAAGATTTCGAGAGTGTTTCAAAGAGATATTGCACATCCAAAATAACAAGCTTTGAAAACCTTGAAGAGCTAACTTCCTATGGCTTCAGAGGAGAGGCATTGCACAGTTGCGCATCATTCTCCAACTTGTCCATAACAACAAGGACCAAAGATGATGAAGAAGCAACAAAGTTGGTATTTGATAATGATGGAAAAATTTCCCAGTAAAATTTTTATTTTTATTTTATTTATCTTTTTTAAATTTATTTTTTTTATCTTTTTTTTTTTAAAAAATTAAATTGTTTAAATTTCTTTTTACAAATAATTTATTTATTAATTTAATGGTTGATTGGCTCTTACTTTCTGGTTTATTTATTAGAATAAATCAAAATAATTTTTTTTTAAAAAAATTTTTAAAGGAGAGAACTAGATATAGCACCAGTAGGAACTTCCATCGTAGTCTCAAATTTGTTTTCTAAATATCCAGTGAGGCTCCAACAAATCGAAAACAAAAAGGAAGCGGATCTCAAGAAGCTTTCGCATCTCCTTCTTGAATACTCTCTCATCCACCCCCTCATCCGCTTTCATCTCTACAACTCCAACAAAACGGTCTTCGACTCCCGAAAGAGCAAGAACATTTTGGATGCCATCACCGCAATGATGGGTCCCTCTCTCTCCAAGGAAGTTCATGAGTTCTGCTGGGAAAGTGAGGATGGAAAATGGAAAGTAAATGGATTTTTACCAAAACCAGCAACAAAAGGTAAAAATTTTTTTCTTTGAAATTAATTTTTTATTTTTATTTTTTATTTATTTATTATTTGATTTTTTATTATTTTTTTGATTTTTTTTTTGTTTTGACTTATTTTTGTTTTTTATCGCAAAGTTTCGGAAAGTTTCAAGCCCAATAGTGAAAAACAGTTTGTTTATATTAACAGAAGGCCTATTGAGTACATGGCTATCACAAAGAAGATGAATTCCGTTTTGAGAAATCATTTTGGAAGTAAAAATAAAAATAAAATAAAAAAATAAAAAAAAATAAAAAAATGAAAAAACAAAAAATAAAATTTAAATATTAATAAAAAATGAAAAAAATAAAAAAATTTTAATAAATAGTTGGAAATAAAAAATATCCGTTTATTTTGGTCAATCTGGCTTTGGAACCAAACCAATACGACGTCAACTACACTCCCGACAAAAGAAAGGTGGTTTTGCACGAACAGGACAAGTTTGTGGAGTGGTTCACCCAAACCCTAACAAACGAGTATCCTTCAAAACAATCCCAACTTAACAAAACAAATGAAATACAAGGTCTAAAAAAATAAATGAAATTATTTTTTGACATTTTTTTTTTTGAATAAATTTTATTTATTTTTTACATTTTATTTTCTCCATTTTTTTAATTCTATTTTTTTTTTTTTTAATTATTTTAAGAATTTTATTAATTTTTTATTTCAATTTATTTTTTGTAGAAAAAGAAATTTCAGTGGTGAACAATATTGATGGAGGAGAGACTCCTTTGATGGAAGACTCGTTGGTAGATTTGGGACCCACCACAGACTTTGTCTCAGCCAACGACCTAGTAGTGGAGCATAACAGAGAAGGCTTCAACAATGAAGATCTCACCAAAACAGTAGACAACCACCTCAACGAGTACAGCATCCCCAACAACAATGAAGGAAGTAGTAACACAAGGGTCAATAGGAATTCTTCTAATAGTTACAGTGGAAGTAACAGTAACAGTAACAGTAATAGTAACAAGGGGAGCATTTTAGATAGTTTTCGTAGTAAAGCTGGGAGAGGTGGAGGCGGAAATAAGTTTGGTGGGAGTAATGGTGTTGGGAGGGGCAGGAGGGATGATTCGC
>JAMYWO010000661.1:0-10566 GCA_024220525.1 Cochliopodium minus | reverse complement strand
TTATTTTATTTATTTTATTTATTTTATTTATTTTATTTATTTTATTTATTTTATTTATTTTATTTATTTTTTTTTTACTTTCATTTCGACCATGAAAGAAGAGGAGTTGGAGAAGATGTTGTCCTCTGAAGAGATTCTTGTGAACAATTTGTCTGTTATCCTGAACGTTGCAGAAGTGGCAGGAACCTACACAATCCAAAATAAAACAAAAAAAAATAATTAAAAAATAATAAAACATAAAAATAAAATTAAAAAAAATAAAAAAAAATCCACCAAATTAAATAAAACATAAAAAATAACAATAAAAAAAAAAAATAAAAATAAAAAAAATCCATCAAATGAAATAAAACATAAAAAACAACAATAAAAAAAAAAATAAAAAAAAAATAAAAAAATAAAAAATAAAAAACAAATAAATAAATAAAATAGATAAATAAAATAAAATAAAATAATAAATTAATAAAATTTTTAAAGTTAAAAAAAAAAAGTATAATTAAAATTTTTTTACATAACATCCTATTGAAGCTATGATTAACAAAAGAGCCACTTGTCTTTTAATATTAAAAAAGTTTCAAAAAATTAATTAAAAAAAATATTTTTTTACCTAATGTAGGTTGATCTTTTGATTTTGGATAATAATGATATTAAAAATAATTAAATTTTATTTTTTTTTACTTTCCACTCCTTTTGGTACAAAAAAGAAATTAATGAAATAAAATAATAAAAGAAATGAAATGAAATGACATGTTGGGAGCTGTCAAGACAACAAAATTCTCTTTTTCGGTGAGGTAAGTGTCGTTCTTTTAAAAAATAAAAAAATAAAAAATAAAAAAATAAAAATAAAAAATAAAAAATTATAAAAAATAAAAATATAAACAAAAAAAAAATTAAAAATTAAAAATACAAAATACAAAATACAAAATACAAAATAAAAATCAAAAATCAAAAATCAAAAATTAATACAGGTACAGGCTTTTGAGTGGATGAAGTTAACAACATTGGGTGGTATCCATCTTTGATGTAAAACTTATCTTCAAATTTTGGCCTCACTAAATTTAATTAAATTAAAATTAAAAGAAATAAACTTAAATTGGAAAAAAATTCACCACATCTCTGAGTTGACACAACATAATTAGCAAAAGAAGTGATCATATCAAGGCTTTTTTTTTAAAGAAAAATAATAAATAAAATAAAATAAAATAAAAATAAATAAAAAAAAAATGAAAAATTTAATAATAGTTTAAAATAAAATAAAAAGATTAAAATAAAAAGATTAAAATAAAAAATCTTTAAAGAAAAATAAAATCAAAAAATAGTAATAAATATTTTTAAAAAAAAAAAAATAAAAAAATAAAAAAATTTAAAATCTATAACAAAAAAAAATGAAATAAAAAATTTATTACATTGCAATGGTGTCGGACAAAAGATAGATGACAGAAAGATAGTTCTTGATTTCAAGCACCAAATCCTCCAAAACCCTTCCTGTCAAAAGAAAGATTTCGTTTACGCATTCCCTGAACCTGGTGTTGAGGGAATTGAGCTTTTCTGATGAAAATTTGTAGAACTTTCCCTTTTAATTTTATTTTTTTTTTATTTTTTTTTTTTTTAATAAATTTTAAATTTTTTATAACTTTTTTTTTACCAATTATTTTAAATTTTATTTTAATAATCAATTATTTTGATTTTTTTTTAACATTTTTTTTTAATCAATCAAATCAATAATTTCAATTTAAAATTTTTATTCAATTTAAAATTTTTTATTGTAATTTTAAATTTTAATTTAAATAAATTAAATATCAAAAAAATGGTTTTATTTTCTATTTAATTTATTTTTAGTTTTATTTTGCAATTAACTTTTTTTTTAATTTTTATTTATTACTTTTTCGCTTATTTGGACAAACTCTTCAATGTCTTTGGGATCGACCTTACAGTTCTTGGGGAGGGAGAAGTGGAAGCCTCTCTTCTTTGTTTCTTTCACTTTGAGATCAGAGATAAGGTATTCTTCTCTGTACTCGTTTCCAAGCCTTGAAATATCTTTTTTGAAAAATATTCGGAAAAATATTAAAAATAATCAGAAAATTATTCATCTAAAAAATTATTAAAATAATAAAAAATGTACCTTCCAAGATTTCAGAAAAAGTTTTTCTTGAAACGTCCAATAATCCATTTATATTTTCATGTACCTTTTCAATTTTTTTAATTTTTTAATATTGATATTTCTTAATATTTTTTTCATTTATTTTTTATTTTTATTTTTATTTATTTTTATTTTTATTTTTTTTAATTATTTCAAATGTTGAAAAAAATTTTTTTACGGAAAAACACAACTGATTTCTGGTTTGGATGGGATTTGACTTTAACTTGGAGTCTTCTTTGATGTGGCTGTTGATCTTTTCGATGATGGAAACGATTCCATCGTTTTTTAAGTTGATCAAAAATTGTTGAAACAACATGTTGCTTGGTCCTTTTAAATAAAATAAAAATGAAATAAAAACAAAGATAAAAATTTATTTTAATTTAAAAACAATAAAATAAAAAAATTAAAACAATAAAAAATATAAAAAAATATATAAAAAAAATAAAAAAAATAAAAAAAATAATAAAAAATAAAGTTAATTAACCATTTCCTCCATTCATTTTTTCTATTGCTTCAACAAGTAGTGGGACAATGTCAAGGGATGTTTTCAAACAAAGTATGTTGGAGATGGATATCTGACACACTCTTATTTTTCATTAAAAAAATGAAAAAAAAAATAATAAAAATAAAAAAAATAAAAAAAAATAAAAAATAAAAGACATAATAAATAATAAATAAAAAATATTAAAATAAAAAATAATAAAAATAGAAAATTTACCTTTGATCACTTGTGGAAGACAAACCATCATTCCCCAAGAACTGAATGGCTATCAAATGGTCAACATCTAAGTATGAAGACAAAGCAGCTAAAAATGAAAAAAATATTAAAAAATAAAAAAAAAAGTCAAAAAAAAATGAATAAAACAAAATATTTAAAAAGTAAAAAATGAAAAATAAAAAGTAAAAAATAAAAAATAAAAAATAAAAAATAAAAAATAAAATATTTAAAAAGTAAAAAATAAAATAAAAAATAAAAAATAAAAAGTAAAAAATAAAAAATAAAAAATAAAAGTAAAAAATAAAAAATAAAAAATAAAAAATATTTACAGTTTATTGCGAAGAAAGTGTCTTCGTTGACGAGCAACTCTTCCAATGCATCGAGCCTAAGTTGGATGGTGTTTATGTCAGAAGGAGGTTGGAGGATGTTTGTTCTGAGAAGTCTCTTTCCAGTGAATGTTTGGCAGTTGTTCAAACAAGAATAGAGCGTTTCATTTTGCTTTCCTGATCTATTTTTTAATATAAAAATCAAAAATCAAAAATCAAAAATTAAAAAATAAAAATCAAAAATCAAAAATCAAAAATCAAAAATCAAAAATCAAAAATCAAAAATTAAATATAATAAATATCATAAAAAAATAAAATAAAATAATAAAAAATAAAATCAAGTAATAAATGCACCAAAAAATGGAAAAATGAATAAAATTAAAAAGAATTAAGAATAATAAAATTAAAAAAAATAAAAAAATAAGATTTTTACTTTCTATTCCTAACTAACTCTAGATTGGCAGAGCTGTTGTGGTCTATCAACATGAATCCTTCCTATTAACAACGATTAAATAAAAAATAAAATCAATTTAAAAATAAATCATTTACAATTCCTTTGTATGTTATTTTGAGACTCTTCCTCGAAAAAGAGAAAGATTGGACAGTCTCTACGTATTTGATCAATGCAGCGGCAGAAGACAGACACAAGTACTTGTCCGAAAGAATCTTTTCAATTCCATTTGGAACCACATTAAGAAATTTTATGAGATCCATGCCTTTTGAGTCCTAAAATAGATAAACACATTTAAAAAAATGTAAAATAAAAAAAAATGCAAAATTAAAATTTTTGTTGAAATTATTTCTTGTAAAAAAAAAAAATAAAAAAAAAATACAGAATAATATTGTCTTGATGGGGTTGATAAGATAGAATTTGGAAAATGTTCTTTTATCGTGTTGGATAATTCAGAATTGCTCAATGATGATGGAATCAAGATCTCCACTGGCTGATAGAGATGCAACTGAGTGATGGTATGCGAATATGAATATTTATCGCTGAATTGCGTCAATATCAAATGTGGACTCTTGATATTGTATGCAGCAATGCCTTTATAAAAAATATTAAAAATATAATATATGTCTTTTATATTTTAATAGTGTTATATATTTTATAAAACTTTTCTATAATTTCCATTATTCCATCTATCACCTATCTCCTTCGTTCTATTCTCCACTATGGATACAATTATCACATCGTTCGCAAATTCCATGATCGAACCTCTCGTTGATGAATTTGCGGTGCTCATCGCTCTTGAATTCATGGATCCAATAGAATACTTTGCTGATTTTCTCTTTCTATCAGTTGTATTCATTTTTTTTTATTTTTTTACATTTTTAATTTTTTTCAAAAAAGTAAATTAAATTTGCCAGGATACTGAACAATTGAAGTTCTATTAACAAATTAATTTAATCAATATTTTAAATAATAAAAATTTGCGCCATATTTGTTACAAATTTTAGCTAATTTTTAAGGAAACAAATCATTAATCATAGGTTGAAGATAAAATGATTAAAAATCCATTTGAACGAATCTATTCAACTAATTATTCAAATAATATCAAAATTCCAAACGTTCTATGATTGTTAAATAAATTCAGGTTTATCTTCTTAATAGTCAATCTCTTTTTAATTTTTTCTTACACCTTTAAAAAACTTTGATCAAAAAAAAATTTTTAAAATAATTTGTTTCAATTTTTTAATAAGTTTCAACCAAAAGAAGTTGATTTAAAGTTAAAAGTTTTATTTCAAAAAAATAAAAAAAAAAAATTTTGCTTAATTCGTGAAATTTGAAGTAAATTTGCTTCATTCTTTGAACACAAAAATTGTTTAATTTTATTTAATTACTGATTGAAAATTTATTAAAAACTTGAAATTACAGAAACAATATTTTTTTAATCATCTTGTTGTGATTAATTAAGTATAATCTTTTCAAAAAATTGTCAAATTCTTTATTTTATAAATTTTTTATTATTTCCAATTTATAAACTTTAATATAAATTATTTCTTAAAAATTATTTATCTTGGAACATTTTAAAAGTATATTTTGAGTCAATTTCAGGTTTAAAAATAAATTAATATTTAAATAATTTTAAATATTAAGCTTTTTTCTGAACTTGATATTCCATATTTAACATTCTAATTTGTAAAATTGAATTTTGCATTTCAATGACCAGTATTTGTTTAGTAATCCCAAAATATGAGCCAAGAATTTTCAAAAGAAATTTGTTTCAACACAAAAAAAAAAAGTGAAAATTACATTATTCTCAAGTTTATTCTTCCATCTCTGAAAAAATAAATTAATTTTATGAAAATTCAGATTTAATATTGTTAGTAATTCGTAACATATTTTCATATTTAGGGTAAAATTAAAAAAGAACAAATTTTTCTTTAGTTGTTTGTTACTGTTGATTTTTGAAAATTAAAATTTGAAAAAAATAAATTAAAATATAAAAAAAAATTAAAAAAAAATCAAAATTCGAATTTTTCAACTGTAATAAAAAATAAAATCAAAAAATATTTTTACTTCTCTGACGAATGATGAGTCTAATCAATAATTCAATGAAGCACCATTCGAATAATCAAAATATCTATACAGATAATAGTAATAAACAATATAATAATAAAAACACCACGTATAATACAAACAACAACATGATGATGGAACAAAGTAATTATCCCACAAACATGTACAATGATGAAAAGTATTATAAATTAAATGCTTTGGCGCTTGTATCTTCAGAAAGATTACATGAAGTCAATCAACAAAACAAAAGAGTTCTCAACAGCTATGAAGATTCTGACAGCACCTGCAGCAGTGGTAATACTGAAATAATAAAAATAATAAAAAGAATTTAAGATTTTTTATAAATTTAAAATTCCTATTCCACTCATTCTCATAATATATCTCATTGAGATGATTAATCATCTTATTTTTTTTGAAATTATAAAGAAAAATCACTTTCTAATTTTCTTCAAAATAAAAAAATAAAATTTTAATTTAAGAAAATTATATAGAAGAACCCTTATCATTTATTAATCTATATTTTTCTTTATAACAGAGGAAAAAAAATTGAACAACAAGAAGAGGAAGTTTGTGACATTGGAGCCAAAGATCCTTGAAATACAAAAAAATTTCAATATGCCATCTCATGCTCCTATCATTGAACATCTGAAAAGGAATATGGAACCGGAGGAGATTGAAAAATTCTCAAAGAAAAATACTCTTTTGACAGATATCACCACCCTCTTGAATCTCCCTCAGAAATTGGCTGCATTGAAATTGGATATGAGCGAGAGTATGCTATGCAAGAAATTCAAAGAGACTGTCAACAAGAAATGGCCATTCAGACAAATCCAAAAGATAGAAAGAGAGATCGCTGCGACTGATAATAAGAATGAGATCGAAAGACTTACTGAGAAGAGAAATTCGAATCTTTATCCTGTATCCATCTATTTGAGGAGATTCCATACTCAAAGGGAAGTCGAGGATTACATCTCAAAGAAATTAAACAAGAAATCTCATCTTAATTAGAATTCCATAAGATCGGATCGGGATTGGTTTTTATCCTTCTTTGACAAAAACAAAAATAAAATTATTTATTTATTTATTTGTAAATAATAACAAGAAAATAATAAGAAAAAAAAAAATTTCAAAAAAAAACAACTTTCTCTTTTTCAAATTTCTTAAACACAACCATAAATACCTTTTACCTTTTAAATGTTATCTTGTAATGTTTCAAGATAGACCCAAAAGCTTTTTTCAGACTACTAATGTACCAACAAGATATACACTTTTTAAAGGTTTGTTTGTTCTCTATTTATACTTTTTTTTTGAACTTTTTTCGTTTTTTGAAAAACAAAGCTTTTTTTTGAATTGAATTTAATAAAAATATTATTTTCACTTTTTATTTGTACCAAAAATAAATTTGGGATTCAATGAAGAACCTATTATTTTTGAGATCAGATCTTTTATCATAACTCCTCTTTTCATAAATCTTTTAATAAAAAATTTAAGTGAATAAAAATATTTGAATAAAAAAATATTTGAATTGTTCAAACAACATATATAAGAGTATATTGATGGAGGTAATTCAGAAAGAGGAGGAGATATATTCTGATGAAATATCCTTTCAAATAATTTCAGATGTCCATTTAGAATTTAGAAAGGGAGAATTCGAATTTAGCAAAGGAGATGCTAAATATCTTGCATTGCTTGGAGATATTGGTAAAAATTAAAAATGTCAAGAATAATGGAAACATTATTAATTCCATAAAACAAATATAATCAAATGAGAACCTTTATATAGAAATAAAAAAATCAATATGGGCTTATAAATTTTTAAAGGTTCTCATCGAACAAACATTTAAAACTAAGAATTGCATCTAAATAAAAAAAAAAATAAACTTCACCTTCTAATTAAGATATGTTAATCTGGAGCACAATTAACATTCCCCAAGTATTTTTTTTTTGAAAATCATTTGAATACTTTAACAAGATATTGTGATCAATTTTAAAATTTATATCTTCAAAAAAAAATTAAAGTGTATAAATGTCAGTTCTTGAGTAAAATAATTAAAACAAAAAATTAAATCTTTTTTGGTATTTAAAATAGAAGGTTGTTTTAATTCAATTTAAAATAAAATTGAAAAAAAAAAATTATGTATAAAAAACTAAAACAAAAAAAATTAATTATTTCTAAATCAATCAAAAATAAATTATGTTGAAAAAATCTTTGTTTTTAATTCAATAAAAAAATTTTTTTTTAACAGGGGTCACATTTGAACACCAAGGAATATATTTAGAAAAGTTTATTGAGAAACAATGCTCGAGATTTGAACAAGTTTGGTACATAATGGGAAACCACGAAGCTTATTGCTCGTCTATCGAAGAAACTCATTCCTTTCTCGGAGGTTTAGAGAAAAAATTCCGAAACTTCCTCTTCTTTGAAAAAAGAAGGCATGACATTGGACACTTTAGTTTTTTGGGAACTACTTTGTGGTCTTTCATACCTGAGAAGCACAAGGTTAATAGTTTGAGAACTTTGAATGATTTTAGAAAAATAATCAATTTTGGATATGATCAATACATGTAATAATTTTTTTTCAATTTTAATGTATTTTATTTGAAACATTTTTATTTTATTTTTTAAATTTCTTATAAACTAAAATTTTTTTGAATATTATTTTAACATTTATTTTCTTATTTTAAAACTTTATTTTATTTTTTGTAAGGATGTCCAAAAATATTTAAATTTTGTTAGTAAAAATAATATATCCGCTAACAAAGTTGTAATATTTGGACATATCTTTATTTTTTGTTTAAAATTTTTTCATTTTTATTTTTTTTATTTTATTTTTAGAATTCTATTTAAAATATTAATTTTTCTTATTTATTGAATTTATTTTTATTTTTAATATTTTTATTAACAATATTCTCATATCCTTTTTTAATTTATTTTTATTTTTAAATTATTGAATTTATTTTAATATTTCTGTATTACAATTTAAAAAAAATATCCTTTTTAATTTTTTTTTTATTTAAATATTTATTTTTTCTTATTAAAGAAAAAATTTCAACGAGAATGTGGAATGGTTGAAGAAAAACATAGAAGAATGCACCAAAGAAAACAAAACAGTCATCATTCTCTCCCACCACTGTCCTACTACCATAAAAGAAAGTGCCCCTGAAATGGGTTACACTTTGGAAATCGATATGGGTATTGGTTGTTCTGATTTGTCTGGATTATTTGGTAAAAATGTTGTTGCCTGGTTATATTTTTATTTTATTAAAAACATTTTATTTTTTTTTACATTTTATTTTTTTTATTTTTTTTTTGTTTATTATTTTTTATTTTTTTTTACATTTTATTTTTTTTTTATTTTTTTTATTTATAATAATTTAATTCAATTTTTTTATTATTTTATTAATAATTTAATTTTAATTTTTTTATTTTTGTTAAAGATTTTTTTATTTCAATATTATTTTTATTCTTATTTTTTTATTTTTTTTTTAAAACGTTAATACAAGTATTTTTATTTTTCTTCTTTTTAAATGAATGAATTTCAATTTTTTTTTTTTTTTGTAAAATTAAAGGTGTTTTGGACATACTCATTGGAACATGGACAAAGTAATTACTGACACAAGGGTGGTGTCCAACCAAGTTTGTTATCCCAACGATCCATACTCAAAAGACGAATCATTCGTTGAGTACAAAGAAAAGATCGTTTGTGTCAAAAAATATGATCCACAGCAAGAAAACAATTTTTGTTTCATAAATTAAATAATTAAAAAGTTTTTTACATTAATTATTTTCTTTTTTTTTTTTTTTTTTAATAATTAAATTTATTTAATTTCTGTTTGGACTTTTCGTGTCCACGATTCGAAGAGTAAGTGAAAATTTCCCAAGCTTTTTGTTCGTCTTTTTTTCCTGCTTGTCCCTTCAGGTACATCTTTGCGATACAATAAGCACAATCAAGATTTTTTATTTGATACTATAAAAATTAAAAAATTATTTTTTTATTTTTAAATTAAAATTATTTCAAAATTTTTTTTTTTACTCCTCTTTTGAAAATCTTCATTGCTTTTTTCTCGTCAACTTCTCCGCAAATACCTTTGAGGTAGATTTTTCCCATTACCACAATGGCTTTTGTGTCAAATAACTCACAACTCTTTGAAAGATAATAAATCACTTTTTCAAAATCTCCCAATTCTTTGAATTAAAATTTTTATTTTTATTTTTTTATTTTTTTATTTTTTTATTTTTTTATTGTTTTATTTTTTAATTTTTTAATTTTTTAATTTTTTAATTTATTTTTTATTTTTACCTTGATAAATTAGCGACAACATCTCGTACGCACTTCTTTCTTTCAAATCTGCAGATTTGGTTAAATAATAAACTGCCTTCTTTTTGTCAACAACTCCAAATCTCCCATAAATATATGCTTTACCTTTCAAATTTTACATTTTTTATTTTTTATTTTTTATTTTTTCAATTATTTAATTTTATTTTTTGTAATTTATTTATCTGATTTTTTATTTTTATTTTTATACTCAATGTTTTTAGCTGAAGATGGATTGAAAGAAGCTATGGAAATCTACAAATTATTGGACAAAAGCGGATATTATTTTCTCAACAGACTCCTCACTTTGCACACTGGAGATCCTTCTTATCTAATACGTGCAGCAGACAATGGTAAAATAAAAAAACAAAAATAAAAATAAAATAATAAAAATATAAAAAAATAAAAAAATAAAAAATAAAAAATAAAAAATAACAAAAATAAAAAATTTGAAATAAAAAATTTGAAATAAAAAATTTGAAATAAAAAATTGAAATAAAAATAATAATAAATCAAATAAAATATTTTCATTAAAAATGGATTTAAAA
>JAMYWO010000659.1:0-10724 GCA_024220525.1 Cochliopodium minus | reverse complement strand
AAATAACAGTGATACTAGCAGTGATGATAGTAGTAGTGATGAGTTAGGAGAAAATCCTATAGTCAAAGTTTTAGTTGAAAGTAAGAGAAAAAATGAAGATGATAACCCAAAATCTCAAGATGAAGATGATTCTTCAACTTCTCACGAAGAAAAACCAAACCTAAAAAATGTAGAAAATATTATAGAAGAGGATAAATACTCAGATGATAATTCAAGTGAGTCTCTAGATAGAGCAACACCAACGAAGCTTTCTCCCAGATTCAAAGAATTGCAACAAGAACATCCAAGGACGCTTTTATCACGTGAAGGAAATGGATCTCCTGTTCATGAGCACCATTCTAAGACAGTGTCTCCAAAAACAGAAATCCCTTCAAATAAAAAATCACCAAGAAACAAAGATTCATCTGAAGAAGAACTCCTTCCTGGAGAGATCCCTGTACACAAAGGTAAATCTCCTAAGAGCTCACCAAGAGATGATGAACACCAAAAAGAAGATACTCAAAAACCTGTTGAAAAAGAGAACAAGAAAGTAATCAAATCGAAAATCCAATCTAATGATGAAAGCAGTGAAATAGATAGTGAAGAAATCGAAAGGATAATCAAAAAGTATGAAACGGATGGGATTGATATTGATACTGAAAGTGATGATCAAGATGAAGAAAATCATCATTTTGATTTCAGAGAATCCAGAGGATCTTATTCTAAAACACCTCCCCCTGAAGAAGTTGATACTAAAGAAGCACATCATGATAAAGGAACAAAACTCAAGATCAGTCTGAATGATAAAAAACAAGATACTCAAGAAGATGAAGAAGATTTTGAATTTGAAAGTGATGAAAAGGCTCAGAGAATGATTAAATCAAATACTGATGATCTTCATGTAAACAAGAATAAAGATCACCAAGAAGATAAACAAGAGCAGCATCATGATCACAAAAAAGAAAATCACTCTCCTCGCAAGAATGATCAACATATTGGTGCAAATCTCAACAAAGAAGATCACATTGACGAAAGAGATTCTAAAGACAAAGAAGATAGTAAGATCACTCTTGATAATCACAAACACAAGAATTTCCATGATGATTCACATAGATATAATGATGATAGCGATGAAAGAGGTCATAGAGACTCTGATGAGATTGAATCAAAACCTGTTAGCAATCAACACAAAGAAGAAAAGCATTCTCATCACACAGAACATAGCAAAGTACAAGATCATCACCAAGAACATGAACACCACTCAAAGCACGAGGAATATCATCATGATCACAAAAAAGAAAATCACTCTTCTCTCGAGAATGATCACCACATTTTTGCAAATCTCAACAAAGAAGATCATAATGAAGAAAGAGATCCTAAAGTCAAAGAAAATCATGATGATCACAAACACCATGACGATGATATAAACTTTCAAATTAATGATGAATACAAGGAAGAGACAGAAGAAGAAGAAGAAGAAATCATTAAAGTTAACCAAGAAACCGAAAAAGGACACAAAGGAGTTGAAATAGAGAAAGAAATAGACGAAGGAAAACAGGATGTTGATCAAGAACTAATAAGCACTCAAAGTACAAAAACAAAAGAAACTCCCAAAACAAAAACAAAAGTAACCACAAAAGATAAAGAAACCCCCAAAACCAAAAACAAGGAAACCCCCAAAACCAAAACGAAAGAAAAGAGCAAGAAAGATACCAAAAAGACCACCGCCCCTTCTAGAAAATCTCCTTCGAGAAGATCTCCCTCAGGAAAAAACACCTCTCTCAAATCGAAAACACCTCCACAAAAACCAAAGACAAAAGAAAGCAAGTCAGAAGACAGAGACAAACGCAAGTCTGTCCAACCTCGTTCCAACACAACAAACAACAAATCCGCAATGATGAAAAAGTCCACTTCGTTTGTCAATTCAAAGAAGTTGATAGAAAAGGAGACAGGATACAACAGTGAGACATCCGACAGCAAAAAGATATTGAGCAAACAAATAACAAAGATTACTGATAGTTTTGGCAAGAGAAAATCAAATTCTATTGACGGAATCCATTTGGAGAAGAGGGGTTTGGTCGCTGACCAGAAAACCGGCATTTTGTTTCCTTTGCCCAAGTCTCAGAAACTCAAACTTCATTCCACCCGACTCAACTTTTTGGATCTCACAGAATCTGAAGATCCTTTGGACTTGCAAGACAGAGGTTAAAATAATTTAAAATTAATTTTTTAAAATAATTTTTTTTGTTTTAAAATTTTTTTTTGTTTTAAATTTTTTTTTTTTTAATTTTGAAACTAATTTATTTTTTTAAAATTTGAATATAATTAATTTTTTAAAAAAAAAACAGATAGCATAAAACAAAGAAGAGAAAAATTAGAAAGTAATAAAAAACTCAAAATTAATCAATTTTTTTCGACTTAACATGTTATTTTATGAAAGACAAACTACTCGAAGAGGAAGTGAACATAAAGGGAAGTCTGAACGAAATCTACCACAAAACAGATCTCAACAAAAATGGTGAAGACGATTCAGACAGCTCCATCGTCGAATCAGAAACAGTCAAACTCACAAAAAAAGAAAAGAGGGCGAAAGAGATCGAAAAGCAGTTGGAGTTGGTAGATCAGAAGAAAAGAAATTTGGAGGAAGAACTCAAGGAAATTTCGTTGGAAACTCAAAAAATCGTTTCGAGCATGATGAAGAAGAACGACAGCAGTTTGTTGCAAAAGCAACTTGGAACAGATATTCTGATGAGAATCAAAAAGACTGCCAACAAGAACGATTCTAAAAAGAATCCTCAGAGGAAAGGTTCTTCTTCTTCGTCTTCTTCTTCTTCTTCGAAAACAACTGCTCGTCAAAGAAGTAAACAGACCGCTGAGAACAAGCAGAAACTCCTTGCTTTGAAGAAAAGAAACATCAATTATGAGAACAAGAAGAAGCAGCTCGAAATCGAAAAGTTGGAGAGGCAGATCGAGAGTTTCGGAAGAGATGTTTACGAGAGGAACGAAGATTCTACTACTGACGATCCTTCCGAATACATCTCCTCCCTCTCCGCCAAAAAATCCAACAAAATGAAAAACAGACTCATGGATACTTCTTCCACGGAAGATTCCATCGATATGATGTTGAGCACCATGGAGAACAATCGCAGTATGAAGGATTATCTTCAACCTAGAAAGCAGATCGTCTACAAAAACCCTCAGTCAGAGTTGGAACGCAAGAAGAATCATCTCCGAAGCAAAAGAGCTGAAAAATCCAACAATAAATCAACTACTAGCAAATCTTCCTCCTCCTCTTCTTCCTCTACTTCCAAACCTTCCAAGGATCACAGCAAAGATAAACCTTCCTCTTTTTCTTTTGTTCCTACTCTCGTTTCTGGTACCAAATCCCTCAATGGAAAATCCACCAAAACTGATCATTCTTCTCAATTAAATAGTGTGAAGTCTCACAATCGTCAAACTCAACAATTCATTTTATTCGATCCAAAAGATATTAATGTAAAAAAAAAATTTATTTTTATTTTGTTAAAATTTATTCTATTTTTTTTTTTAATATTTTTAAATTTTTTAACATTTTTTACCCTAATTATTTTTTGACTTTAATTTAAATTTTTTAGGTTCTCGACTCCAAAGAATCACTTCCACCTGCAAAACCTTACTCCAAAGATAATTTAGAGTACAGTTCTGAAGATGATCACATTCACATCAACAGAAATGAATTTTTCAGAAAGTTTGAAGATGAATCCACAAGTGAGGTAGTGAGAACATACAAAAAGAAATCTGCAAACCCTTCTTCTTCCAAAAAAACTTCTCACAGTGTTGGTACTGTCAAAAAGAAAAAAATCAAAGATCCTTCCAACAAGATCAAATCAAAGTTGGAAGAAAAAAAGAAAAATAAATAAAAATGTTTTTAAAAAAAAAATCAAATTAAAAAAAAAAAAAGTTTTCCTAATAAATATTTTTTTAATTACAAAATCTTTTCCTTTCCTATTTCCTTTTTTTTTTAAACAAAAGATTTATTCTTTCTTAGCTTTTTGAAAGCACTCGCAAAAAAAGGAGCATTGTCAACTTTGTATTTCTTGCTAAGTTTCACATCATTGTCCAAAATAGCAAAAACAACGTTTGAAAAAACACCTCTGAAATCATTAACAACCTCTGCCAAAATCTCTGATACGTGTTTAGGAGGATTCTGTGCATAACCACAACCAAAAGCACTTATGATAACTACATCATGATTGTTAGCAATTGCAGTTAAGAAAAAACTTTTAAATTTCGTTTTAATCTTATGTTGATCTTCTTTGGAAAGCCTCTCGTTTTTGTCCAGCTCGGGTTTCAAGATTGGTGAGATTATGGCGAAGGAAACTTTGTCAGGGTTGATGGAATGGTAGCCTGTCTTTAGAGAGGATCGGAGAATGGGTACTTCTGGGCAATAAAGAACTCCGTCTTCTGGGATTTCGTATTTGAAAATGTCTGTTTCAAGCAAACTAAAATATTTATTTCTCCTATCTAAAAATAAAAAATAAAAATAAAAAATTTGAAATAAAAATTTGAAATAAAAAATAAAAAATAAAAAATAAATAATAAAAAATAAAAAATAAAAAATAAAAAATAAATAATAAAAAATAAAAAATAAAAAAATATAAATAAACAAATTAATAAAAAATATTTAAATTTTTTTACCAACATCAATGAACTGTCTTATAGCGGTACGTCTCCATATGTTACTTTCCACACCAAACAACGCATTATGATCTTCACCTCCTGCAACCTTGGGATCACCCATAACCAATACAAGAGGGTTTTTCCTCACTTCATGGCTGATAAACAAAGAGACATCTAAAATATCATTTTGCAAGAAATGTGCTTTTGTTTTTTTTGTCCCTTTTTTTGGTGTATATTTTTCCAAATCTGAATATGTGAATACCTTTGTTCTTTTTACTAAAACATGTTTGTTAGATTTTTTATTTTTTTTTTATTTTATTTTAGCTGAAAATTATTATATTTTTTATTTTTAAAAGTTCATCTTTGATTAATAGATTTCAAAAAGTCAAAGATTAGAATGGTTGTATAAATTAAAATCATTGATTAATGTATTTGTATTGAATTGTTTGTTTTTCAACATATAAAATATATATTTGGAATGATTAGCGATTAGAAAGTATTCTGAAATTTTTCTCACCATTTAAACCTATATCAAGCTGATTCACATTCAAATTCTTCCTCATCTCTATTCCATCTTTCTTGTATTTCACTACGTAATCATTCCCTCTACAGATTTTATCGGAAGATTCTTCAATCTGTTTGATTAACTCCCTTAAGAGAGATTTCTTTTTCTTGTTATCATATTCTGTGCTGTTACATATTTTAATCCATTCATTCCTCCATTTGACGCTATTGAAATCGATCTCTTTAGTTTGGACAATTATTTCATTATATTTTAACTTTTCTTTTTCTCTTTCAATATTCATGATTTTCATGGTAGGGCTATCAACATTCTTGTAATTTTCAATTAAATTCATAATATAATGATCTCTTTTTTGAAACAGGGAAATCTGTCCACTAACAGGAGTTTAATCTTTAATCTTTTTTTTAATTTAATTTTTAAAAATAAAATGATCAAAACACTCTTTTTGAACTCGCTGAATTGTTTGTTAGACCTTGTCAAAAAGGAAAAACAAATAAAAAGTGAGTGAAATTCAAGGGAAATTAAAGAAAATAAATTTTTGATCAAAATAAAAAATAATAATCATTTTTTTTGAAATAATAAAAATAAAATTTCTTTTTTTTTTGTTTTAAATTGAAATAAACTTTTGAAAAAAAAAAGGAGAAAAGATTTTGTTAGAAAAGGAAAGAATTCATTGATAAGCTTGTAAATTAGTTGGTAGTGCTGTTAGGAATTTTCTTTTGGAGGCTATTGAAAACATTAGAGAAAGGAACGATGTTACCCTCAGGAGAATTCTTACGAGCATTAGCATTATCAATGATGGCAAAAGCAATGTTTGCAAAAAAGTTTCTGAACCTGTTGATCACTTCAGTGAAAATTTCTGCAACGTGTTGAGGAGGGTTTTGAGCATAACCACAACCAAAAGCAGTAACAACAACAGCATCATGATTATTAGCAAGAGCGGTCAAAAAGATCAAGGTGATTTTCTTGCGGAGAATTTCGGCATCTTCCTCTTTCAATCTATGATTGACGAGAACAGGGTTCAAGATAGGAGGGATGATCACAAAAGAAAGGGTTTCAGGTTCAATAAAACTGTAACCTTTCTTTGGGTTAGATCTAAAAACAGGGACGTCAGGACAATAAACAGCCCCGTTTTGAGCAATATCATACACAAAGTCATCTTTGTCACCTTCACCAAAGAACTTCTTCCTTTTATCTTCTTCCAAGTACTCTCTGATGGCAGTACGTCTCCAGATTGAAATTTCTTCACCGAAGAGGCAACGATGATCTTTACCTCCTGGTATGCGTGGGTCTCCTGACACTAACACCAATGGGTTTTTCTTGATTTCCCTTTTGATAAAGAGACCAACATCCAAAATATCGCTTTTGATGAAATGAGCGGTGGTTTTGGTAGTACCTTTTTAAAATAAAAAAGAAACAATTGAATTAAAATTAGAAATCTTTAAAAATGAAGTATTTAAAAATGTAAATTAACATGATAAGAATTGAAAATTTCAATTTCTTAAATTTGAATTGATTATTAATTACATCAAAGTATAGTATTAGATTCAATCATTCAATTTGAAGGAAAATAATAAATTTGAATTTACCTTTGACACCATCTGCAGGCAAAAACTTCTCCAATTGATAATAAGCATAAACTTGAGTCCTCTTGACACCCGAAGAAATATCATGAGTGTTGAGGTGATAAAGCTTGTCGTTATCCTTATCAGAGATCAAGAAACCAGCTCCCTCACAAACAGAATTAGTTTGTTCCTCAATTTTATCCAACAAATCCTTCAACAAGGATCTTTTCTTCTTTGCTTCCTTATCCTTGCTGTTATAAATCTGATCATAATTCTCCAACCATGCAAGATGATTGAAACGGATATCTTTAAGATTTTTGATTTGAGGTTTATTTGTAGAGCCGTTATCGTTTTGATGAGATGAGGTGGTATGGCGATTATTTCCTTCTTCTTTTTTCTCATCATCAAAGTTCTTTTGGTGAATCACAAGATGATGCTTTCCACTTGAATTAGACTTGTTACTTTCGATCTTGGTATCATTATTAGGGTTGGATTTGGAAGAGATCTTTTTATTTCCATTTTTAGGGGTGGTAGGACGTATTTCTTCGCTGGAATCTTCATCTTCTTGAGGTGGTCTCTTGGTAACTTTCTTTTTAGGAGGGGAGGTGATATTTCTTGTGCTGCTTGATTTCACAGAGCTTCTTTTTTGTTGAGGAGGATTATACTCATCATCACTGCTGGAATCATCTTGAACGGCTTTCTTTTTGGATACTGCTTTCTTTGGATTCAAATTGTGTTCAGATTTTGCTCTTCTGTTGGTAGATCTCTTGATTGTGTTGTTTGCAGATCTGGTTTTTTTCTTTCTGACCTCTTCACTATCGCTGCTATCGACATTGCGTCTATATCTGGATGAATGATCGTCATCAGAGGAGTGGCTATCATCATATTCTTGTCTGCGTGATAATCTTTTACTGATGCTTCCAGAGGATTTTGATTTGGCTTTGGATCTGTTGATGATAATCTCCTCATCAGATGAAGAATCTTCTTTATATCTTCTAGATTCCCTTTTGCTGCTTCTATCTACTCCCTTTAAATTTCTGCTTCTGCTATTATCCTCCCTCTCGCTATATCTTTCTTCTCTATCATTATAGCCTCTTCTATTGTCTTCTCTTTCACTGGTATATCTTCTATCATCTCTATCGTTATAACTTTTTCTATTATCTTCTCTTTCACTCGTATATCTTCTATTATCTTCTCTATCGTAATTACCACCTCTTCTATTTTCTTCTCTTTCACTTGTATATCTATCATTTATTGTATTTCTTCTGCTGATTCCTTTTGATGATCCTTTTTTTCTTCTTGAAACTGATTTTTCTTCAGATGAGTCAGAATGTGATTCATCTACACGATATCTGTTTGAAGTGCTCTTTTTTTTTGAGAATTTTACTTCTTCATGACTGGAATCTGAATCACTGCTAGATTCATCTTTATATCTTCTGCTGCTTCCACTTTTATGTTGTCCTTTTTTCCAATTTAAAAAATCTTCAAATGTTTTTCCTTGTGACATATTTTCTTTTCTTTCAAAAAAATTTTCTATATATTTTTTTTTATTATTATTATTTTTTTAATGTGGAGCGATATTTTTGAGGTATATTCACATTTAAAAGAAAAAAAAAAATTTGATTAGATATTTTTTGTATTTTTGATTCTATATTTTTAACCTATAATTAAATCTTCTCCTTTTGATTTACTGTTTCCCTTTAAATTTTTTTTTTATTATATTATTTATTAAAAAACAGAAAATATTATTTTTAAATATAAAATATATCAAAAGATTGGAATGATCTTGATTTGATAAAAAAAAATCTAAAGGAGGTAAATTTTGGGAATTTGTTTTTGAAAATGCCTCATTCATATAAATCGATTATAAAAAGTGGAATTCAAGATAAAATATAAAAAAAATATATTTCAATAAAAAAAAATGTCGGATTTACTTATTTTGTACTCCAAATATATTCTCTTGGAGCCAGGAGAAAATACTTAATTTACTATTTCATTTTTAACAATTAATATTCAATTTATTTTACTTATTTGAAATAACCGACAAATCATTTGATATATTCGTTAAAAAAAATCAAAAAATACCATTAAACATTTAAACTTTGATAGATATCAAAAAATATTCTTGAATTCTACCTTAATATATAAGAAACATATCTCATGAATCATTTCAGGAAATATTAATATTGGTAGAATTTAGATTTGATGAAAATGATTTGGTTGATAATCTTGATGTTATTTATTGGAATATCCTTTGTTATTCAAGTTTTCAAAAGATCTATTCCAAAAATAGATTTTTATAAATAAAAAAAAATAGAAAAACGATTTTTAGGTCAAATACTCAAAAATGGGAAACAATAATACAAGCAATGATAGTCCAAAAGAAACTCAATCAAATGAATACAAAACGAATATCAACGAAAATACAAAGAACAATGAAAAAGAGAAAATACCATTTGAATTACCAGAATATATCTCATTGAAACATGTATTGAATGAAGAGGATGATGGAGGCAAATGGAAAGAAAAATTCGTCGAAATAATGAGAAAATATTCCTTCGCAATCTTCTCTGACATGGATCCCAAATACCATCAGTTGTTTGAAGATCTAAAGGAAGTAAAAATCAAGTATTTTACACAAGAAAAAGAAGTCAAAGAGAAGAATGCTAGTGTGGGACAAAAGGGATTGGATAATACCAATATGGGATTTGTACATGTGAAAGATATGAGGTGAAAAAAAAATAATCTTAATGTAATTAAAGTTGAAGGTCATAATGGTGATCATATAAAGCATTCAAAGATGATTTTCATAATTAATATTAATCTAAATATTCCATCTTATTGAATCAATAGAATTCTTACAACATTAAATAATATGCTGAAATTTCTTTTTTTTATAAAAACTCATTTTTTTTTTTCTCAAATTTCGATAGAGAGTACATCAAATTGAGACCTGGTGAAGGAGAATCTTACTGGCCTCAATACCCAGAAAACTTCAAAGAAGTGTGGGATAATGTTTTCAAATTAGGTTTTGATGTATCATGGAATTGGTAAAACAAAAAAAAAAAAAACAAAAAAAAAAAAACAAATTTATTCCAAAAAACAGTTTATCAGCTTTAGGTATAAAATATTAACATTTCTTTTTTTTTATTTCAACTTCTGAAAATTTTTTTAAATAGGTAAAACTGTCACACGTGAAGGTAAATACTATTTTTTGTTGTTTAATAACAAATAATAAAAAAATAAAAAATTTTAACTAAAAAGGAGAAAAACCATTGTTAGATGATGAGTAATAAAATTTTTTATTTATTTTTATTTTTTATGTACATTTTTTATTTTTTTTATTTAATTTTAAAGGAAAATGAATGCAATAGAAGAATTTGTCAGTGAAAAGAGCAGTTTGAGTTTAATAAGATATTTCCCTCAGACTGGTGAAGGCGAATCAGATGTTTGCGATGTAAAATAAAAAAAACTACAAAACCTTTTTTTAAAATATTTTCTAAAAAAAGGCTCATTGTGATACTGGTATTTTAACTTTCTTTTTTTGTTCAAGGTAAAAAATTTTGTTGTTGTGATATTTTAAATTTATTTTATAATATTTTTTATTTTTTAATTTTTTTCATGAAAAGTTTTTAAATTTTTTATTTTATTTTTATTATTTTTTTTATAAAAAAGTGTCCCTGGTTTGGAATTTTATGACAGAAACTCGGAGAGTTGGGTTCAAATAGAAAACTTGATCAAGCCAAACACCATCTGCTGTTTTCTTGGAAGAAAAATTGAGCTTTTTGGAAACAACCCAAACTTCAAAAGTCTCCTTCACAGAGTCAGAGTCCCAACCAACACTGAAAGATATTCCATCGTAAAAAAAAAAAAAGAGATACCCTAATTAATAATTGAGTTTTAATTTTTTTGTTTTTCTACCTTTTATTTTTTATTTTTTATTTTTTATTTTTTATTTTTTATTTTTTATTTTTTATTTTTTATTTTTTATTTTTTAT
>JAMYWO010000658.1:0-10725 GCA_024220525.1 Cochliopodium minus | reverse complement strand
TTTTATTTTTTATTTTTTATTTTTTATTTTTTATTTTTTATTTTTTATTTTTTATTTTTTATTTTTTATTTCTTATTAAATATATTTCTTAGCACTTGCTTATACTGAAGAAGATGATAACTTGCAAACTGCATTTAGTTACATCACCTCTTCAGAGCTCAACCACCACGACATTACCCCTTTTTTGACAAGTTTGTCTCAACAACACGTCAACGAAAGTTTTTTGTTTTTTCAAACTAATTGGAATTATTTCGTATCTTACTTCCCATCCAACCTCGAACAATATATTGTATTATTCACGAGGTTATTATTTTGTTTTAAAAAAATTATTTCATATTTTAAAATATTTTAATTTTTTTTTTAAAATATTTTTTTTCATTTTATTACAATTCTTCAAATATTTTAATTTATATTTGATTTATATTTGTTTTTTTTTTTTTTTTATTCGTTACACTATTTTACATTTATTATTTGTTTTTCATTTTTTGTTATTTTTGTTTTTTGTTTTATATTATCTTATTTTTTAGATTTATTATTACTTTTTTTTATCACTTCATATTTTATTATTCCTTAGAATTTTTCACATTTGTTTTACTTTTTATTTATTAGAAATTTCATCTCAGAAGATCAAGAATCAAAGTTGAGGGACATAATCAGAAAATACCAAGTCTCTCTTTCTAACGTTTTGAACCAGAACTATGCGCTCATTGAGTCCAACATCCAATTCATCACTTCGTACTACGATCCCGTCTTCAGCTGGCTGGATAACTGGGGCGATAAAAAAAAAAATTTCATTAAATAAATTTATTTAATTTTTTGAACTTTACTTCTTTATTATTTTTTTAAATTTTTTAAACCAAATTTAGATAATGAAAAAAAAAAACATCAATTTTTTGTTCTACTTTGTCTTTTTATGGATAATCTTCAAAACAAAGTCAAATAAATTAAGTTCTGACATTGTATTTTTATTTTCAAGCCATTAAATTAGAAGGAGAATGATTTTGTTAGAAAAGGGATCATGCTTCAAGCATCAAGAATAAACTCAATTAAAACTAAGAATTCTAAAAATAAAAGGAAGCTGTTCAATAAGATTGGCTCAATTTCTTACTTCAAAATTTATTTAAAAATTCTTTAAAAATGCTTTTAGTTATTAAATTTTAAAAAAATTAAAAAAATTAAATATAAAAAAAAAAAATATGGTTTCACTTAAACATATTCTTATCATTGTAATAATTTCAATAGCTGCCTATTATTATATTTCCATCCCTAAACCTCATTTATATTCTCCTGTTCCCAACAACAGCATCAATGGAGAAGAGACAGATGTAGATATTTATAAAAGGAAATTGCTGGGAGAATTGAATATCAAGAGCTTCGTGGAGAATTCCCATACTTATAACAGAGATATCAAAAAGAGAAATTTTAAAGGTAAAAATATATATAATTTCAATAATTTTATATGGAGGTTCATATAAGATGAGATAAATGGAGAAATAGGATTATGATTTTCTATTGTAAAATATAGTAATTAATAAAAAGATATATACAAATGGGATCACAATAATAAAATTTTAGTGGTGAAATAATAACTTATACTTGATTTATGAACAGTATTATTCACATCTTGTTTGTTCAATAATAAAATCCAATTTATTATTAAATTAAAATTCAGAGAAAGATTAAAATGTGGAAAAGATATATTATTAATTTCTTAAATTAAGTTTTCTTTGATTTTAGGAACCACTTTGGGATATGTCACACCATGGAATAGGTAATTTCCAAAAAAAAAAAAATTTTTTTTCTAAAATTAATGTTTGGTTGGAAAAAAAAATTGAATTGAAGAAAAGGATATGAAATAGCAAAAATATTCAACCATAAATTTACTCACATTTCTCCTGTATGGTTTAGGTGAAAAAATGAAAAAATTAATTTTTATTTTTTTTTAAATTTAAATTTAATCATTTTTTTAATTTTTAATCTAATCATTTTTTAATTTTTATTTATTTTGTTAATTATTGTTCAAATATTTTTTTTTAAAATTTTTTTTCTTATTTAATTTATTAGAATCACCTATAAGAATGAAGTTTTGGGTGTAGATGGTAAACAGGATATTGACGAAAAATGGCTCAAAGAAGTCAGAACTCACAACAACATCCAAACACCTCCCAAAATTGTTCCAAGGTTCATTTTACATGAATGGCAAAGTGATGATCTTAAAAGATTGTTTGATGATGACTCTGTATTTATATTGTTTTTATTTTATTTTATTTTAATTCTTAATTTTTTTATTTATTTTTTTTATTTTTATTTTTATTTTTATTTTTATTTTTATTTTTATTTCGTTTATTTATTTTTATTTTTAGTTTTTCTTTTTATCATTATTATTTTTTTATTTTTATTTTTCCTTTGAAGAAACTTTTTTTTTTGAACTAATTATTTTTATTTTTTTACTTTTTTTTTTAATTTAACTTTTTTATTTATTTTTTGTAAAATTATTTTTTTGTAAAATTTACAAAATATTTATTAATTATTTTTTATTGTAATTATTTTTTATTGATTTTTTAATGTGATAACTAAAAATTAATTTTTCTTCTTTTTCAACATTTTTAGTTACAAACAGAATTATTTAAATCGATGAACGAGTTGTGCGAAAAATATAAATTTGATGGAGTTGTTTTCGAGAGTTTCAACCCATACATGTACAGCGTAGAAATTATCTACACCCACAGTGCTTTGATGAACAAGTTGGCAAGACAGTTCAACAAAAACAACTTGGAATTCATTTACGCTGTGCATCCCAACAAACCTCAAATGTTAGGTATTTTATTTAATTATTGATATTTTTTATTTTTTTTTATTTAATAATAATTATTTTTTTCATTTTTTATTGTTTTTTTATTTATTTATTTTTTTTTTTTATTTAAAAAGGAATAAACAGACAAAGTTTATTAAAACTAAAAGACGTGAACTACATAAGTTTGATGACATACGACTACGTGGACCCAAAGAACCCTACAGGATCCATTTCCCCAATCAACTGGATAAAGGCAATCTTGATTCACTTGCTGCCTCCCAAGATGAACAACGAAGAACAATCTAAAAAAGTTTTGTTAGGCCTCAACTTTTATGGTAGAATTTATTCTCCTACTGGTACTGATGCAATTATTGCCAATCAGTTAATAGAACTTTTGAAAAAAGGTTTTTTTTTTTTTTTTTTTTTAATAATTATTTTAAATTTAATTTTTAAATTTAAATTTAAATTTACTTTTTAATTTTACATTTCTCATTTTTTTGATTTCATTTTTAATTAATTATCTTTTTTTATGTAAATTTTTATTTCAAAATTTATTTATTTATTTAATATTTTAATATTTTAATATTTTTTTTTTATTTGATTTTTGATTTAATTATTTTTATTTTCTATTTTTTCGTTTTTTTAGAACCTACTAATAACAAATTACTCTGGCATTCAAAAGAGGCAGAACATTCCATCAAGCTTTCAGATAACAAAGGAACTGTTTTCTATCCCACTTTAAGATCTTTGAAGGAGAGAATGGAGTTGGCTGCAAGGTACAACGCCTCTCTATCCATCTGGGATATAGGACAAGGACTTAATTTTTTTTATGATCTACTTTAAAACAAAATGAAAAAAAAAATTTAAATAAAAATTTTCTTAATTTTCTTAATATTATTATTTATTTTATTTTAATTTTTTTTTCAATTTTAATAACTTTTAAAATTTTTAATTTTATTTGTTTTTAAAAAATCATTCCATTTATTTTAGATTTTAATTACCTTGGAATTGTTTTTTTTTTCAATTAAGAAGGAATTTTTTTCTTTTCATTTCAATACTTATTTGAGAATTGAAGTCTCATATAAATAAATATATTTTTATGTTATTTCAAAAATTAAAATCTTTTTTAAAAAAATATTACTAAATAAAAAAAACAAAAAAACTATCTTTTAAACTTTACAATGGAAGAAAATATTCAAAAAGAAAACATGAAGGTAAATTTTTTTAAAATTTAAATTTTTTCATTTTTAAATTTTATAATGAAAAAAAAAAAAAAGAATGGTCAAATTCTTTGCCCTATTGCTCAAGGGATTTTGCTTCGTCCTTTTAGGAAAATTAATCAATATTCATTTTATAATCAACTCATTGAACAGATCCAATATCTTCACTATGAATCGATCACTCCTGAATTAGCAAGTTTGGCAAAAGTATTTTTAATAGAGGGATTTGTATTCTTGGTGCTCAATGTGGGTTTGTTGTTCAATAAACAAGATAAATTTGATCCTAACCTTTTGGATTACTATGGCTTTATAAAATACACCAAATCTAAGAATGCTCATTTATTCAAGGGCAATGGTATTGATGCTATCAATTCCATCGACAAGAAGAAAGAGAACTGCAGGATATTCTTTCAAAAAATTTACATTACTAAAAAGAGAAAGGAAAAAAATCCAAAGGAAAAACAGAGAAGGAAAAAGATGGCTTATAATCTTTCCAGAAATGATTTGTGAGTTGTATATTTTTGAGAAATAAAAAAAAATAAAAAAAAATTGAAAAAAATGAAAAGGATTTTGGCTGTATTTTTGATTTTCTTTATCACCATTTCTTTTTCTACCAGAATTGGAGATTATGTGAGCATGACCAGATATCTGGATGTAAGAATTTACTCATCAATAAAATATAATCAATTGACATTTGATGATATAGTTAAAAAATGGAAATATTTCTCATTTCTTTCAATAATCCATTTATATACATCACCAAATAACCTAAATTTGATCATTTTTCGCAAACTAATTTTCAATTATAAAAAATAGACTGTATATTCAAAAAATACAATATAAATTTTGAAAGATTCCAATAAGATTGTTTATATCCATTTAATGTCATAAAATCATCTATCAAAATTATCCTTAATTAACAAATTTTCATTTCAAATAATTGATGACACGTTTATATATTCCATTATTAGTATAATACAAGCTTATCCATCCTTTAATATAGAATGGGAAACAATATGATATAGAATGGTTCACACTTCCCAGATTTGCAATCGATTCAACAGCCTATCTTGATCATCTCTCGCACAAATATCAAAAGATCTCCATGCAATTCGCCATCGATGACTACAAGCACATCACCCATTGGGTCACCTTGTTCACCGAGCAATCTTATCTCATCAATCTCGATTTTGAATTCTCCTATGAGGGAAATGAGATCAAATCCATCGAATTGAAGCCAATGTGTAAAAAAAAATTAATTAATTTTACAGCGGATATTATTTTTTTTTGTTGGATTATATATTTATCAAAAATCTATATTTATCTCACACGACTTTGATTTTTGAGGATTGTTATGATATCATTTTTCATTCTTATATTGGATCTTTCCATTCCAATCTAAAAAAAAAATTCATTTTGAAATGGGTTATCTACATTTATTATTAATTTAAAAATTCAAATAAAATCTAGGTTTTAAGAACATCAATAAAAAATTTTTTTTTTTGTTTGATATTTTTTTGTTTTTTTTTAATTTTATTTTTTTTACAAAACAAAAGATAAAATTTTAACAGCAGGAGAGCAAATTCCTCCTCAACTTCCCGCTATATCATGGAACTACATTTGGAAAGAACACTCCGAAATGAAGTTTTTTGATGGGATTTCTTTCTTGTTCACCAGTTTTGTTCTTGTTGCTGTTGTTTTGTTCTTGATTGTCATCATTGATGAAAGTTTGAGACATTCCATTTTGTAAGAAAATTTAATTATTTTTAATTAATTTTATTTATTTAATTTATTTTTATTTCATTAAAATTTTATTTTATTTTTAAATATAAAATTTTTTTTTAAATTTTTTTTTTCGTCAAAAAAGCTATCCCCAAACCCAAAAACTAAAAATGGAGAGTATTTTGAAAAACGCAAGTAACCCTGTCGGCATCATTTCCAAAAACAGCGAGAAAAATAAAGATGATTAATCACAAAAAAGAAATAAAAGGAAGGATGAAATGTATTTATTAAACAAATTTTAAAAAGAAATTATAAATAAGCTTTGTGCAAGTCTCATTTTAAAACCTTTTTTAAAACATGAAATAATTAAAAAGTTTCTTTTTGATAAAATTTTATAAATTTGTTTCATCTTAAAGATCTTCCATCCCTCTTTCGAGGCGATAAAAAAAGATTTCAATCTTTCAAAATAAAAGACATTTGTTCAAATTAATTTATTTTATGTTTTATCTGATTCTCTTTCTGTTGCTGAATGAAAAATAAAAAAATAAAATCGAGAAAAAAAATTATTGAGATGAATGGATTAGATAAGGAATATGACAATATCTACAAATTCATTATTTTGGGAACATCATTTGTTGGGAAAACATCTTTATTGTGCAGATATACTTATGAATCAAGGTATATCGAATACAAATCAAATGTGAGTCCCCCACTCCTTTTAAATTTGAAATTAATTCACGTAATTTTAAATCAAATAGATAGGAATGGATTTCAAAACTAAATCGATAAATCTTCATGGCAAGTGGATAAAAATTCACCTGTTTGATACTGTAAATTTTTTATAATTTTTTTATTTATTTAATTTTTGAAATCTAAAATTGAATTTTTATAAAAAGTGTGGTGATAGATTTGATTGTTTTTTTTATAACAAATTGATTTATTGTGAATATTAAATTGTATAAAGGACAAGAAAGATTTCAAAGTTTGTCAATGTCATATTATAGGGGAGCAAACGGTGTATTACTTGTTTATGACATCTCAAACAAAGAAAGTTTTTTGAAACTTAATGAATGGATTGAAATCATGAAAGAGAGCGCTGGTGAAAATATTAAATCTATTTTGATCGGAAGTAAATGTGATTTGGGATCTAAAAGGCAAGTTTCTTTTGAAGAAGGATTAGAGTTTGCAAATAAACTTGGTATAAACTAACTATTTTATATTAATCAATTTTAAATTAATTAAGATTTTTTTTTCCAAAATTTTTTTTCTTTTTTATTAATTCAAAATAATTTTTGATTCTAAAAAGGAATCCCTTTTATTGAAACTAGTGCAAAAGATAAAACAAATGTAAAAGAAGCATTCTCCATTTTGGCTTCTTCAGTGATGGGAGTAACTTATCAACAGCTCAGGAAAATCCTAAATTATTCTCCAACACATTGGGAGGTAGAAAATCACGCTCTGTTTCCTACTTCTTTTAAAAATTCAATTTTAAATTTCTTTTTGTGTTTGAAAATCAAAAAACTTAAATTTCCACCCAAATATGTTCTTTTTCAAATCATAAAAGGATCAATTCCTCCCAAAACAGATGAGAATGATCTCATTTCTGATTTGAATTCAATTGTTCTTCACAATGAAGAAGAAGATAAACAAAATGATGAAAACAATAGAGATGAAAGAGAAAATCCTTATTTTTTTTGTTCATTACTTTAATTTTAAACAAAAATTAAATAAATAAAATAAAATATTATAAAAAAAAAATGAAGAGAGATTTTGAAGATTCAAAAAAATTTTTCAAATTATATCCAGAAAGAAAAAATGATATTGATTTCATTATTTTCTGTTTTCCATATTCAGGAGGTTATAGATCATATCGAACATATTTTAAAATTTTTTCCTTTGAATGATACTCATGACATTTATATTGATTATAGGATCTGCGAGAATATACAATAATATACATAAATACATGTCTGATAATATCCAAATTATAGGGATAGGTAAATATATAAAATTTTAATTTATTTTTAGCTGAAAAAAAAAATTATATTCTTCGATATAATCATTCAATAAAGAATTGCCAGGCAGAGGAACGAGAATGATGGATAGGCCCTTATATTTCAATCTGCAAGAAGATTTGGCGCCAAAATTAGGAGATCTAATTAATGAATTAGTTACACAAGAAAAGTATAAAAATGCAGAAATATCCTTTTTGGGTCATTCTTTGGGTTCTATCAATTAATACATTTATAATTCATTTATATTTTCATTTTTTTTTAATTTTATTTTTAATTCACCCATAAATTATTATTTTTAATTTCCATTTTTATTTGATTGGAACTTTTATTTATAAATCATTTTTTGTTAATTATTTTTTTTAATTCATCATTTTTTGTGAATTATTTTTTTTTTATTTCATTTTTTTTTGTGAATTATTTTTTTTTTCATTAAATTATTTAATATAAAATTATTTTTATTTCACTTTCATTAAATTTTTTAAAACAAAAAATTTTTAAATTTTTAAAATTTGTTTAATATAAAATTTTTTTGTTTTTTCGTTGGATTGTTGTTTGATTTTATCATTTAATTTTTTCCTTTTTTTTTTTTTTCGTAAAATTTTTTTAGGGAGTTTGGTTTCTTATGAAGTGGCTCGTTACATGTTCAAAAAGAATTACAAACTGCCAACCAAGTTGTTTTTGATGGCGAAAAGTAATCCCAACACTAAAAGTTCTTTGGGAGGAAAAAATCCAAGCGATTTCTCAACTGAAGATGTCATTGAGTTGCTCAAAAAATTGGGAGGTGAATATTATAATCAAATAATTTTATTTTATTTGTACTTTTTTAAAATTATTTCAAATTCAAATTTCAAATTTTATTTCAAATTTTATTATTTTATTATTTAATTATTATTTTCATTTTTATCTTTATTTTATTATTATTTTATCATTATTTTTTATTTCAATTTTTTATTTCAAATTTTTTATTTTTTGTTTATTTTATCAGTTTATTAATTTTATATCAGTTTTTTACTTGATTAAAATTTTTTATTTTTTTAAATTTTTAATTTATTATTAAAAGGAACACCAAAAGAAATTCTCGAAAACAAAGAAATGATGGAGCTGATCGCTCCAAGCATCAAAGCGGACTTTTCCCTTTCCTTCAACTACGTCCACATAGAAAACGGCGAAGTTCTTCCGATAGACTTCATCTACATAGGAGGTGAAGACGACTTTTTGACGAGAGAAGAACAAGAGGACTGGAAGCTTTTCACTTCAAAGAATTTCGAGATCAAAATGGTTGATGGAGAACATTTTTTCATACATAAAAATGAGAAAGAAGTTTTTGAATATGTTCAAAGTAAACTATGTAAAAATTAATTAAAAATAAAATTCTAAACAATTTTTTTTATCAAATACTTTTTAAATGATTATCATTTAAATTTTTTAAAACGAAAATTTTCTAAATTTCTTTTTTTTTTTTTAAATTTTGAAACAAAATTTTATTTTAATATTTTTTTAAAACTAAATTTTTCTAAATTTCTTTTTTTTTTAAATTTGAAAATATAATTGGATTTTATAATATTGAAATTATATTTGATTTTAAATAATTGTCATTTTAAAATATTTTCAACATTTTTTTTGAAACATTTTTTTAAAATATCTAATATTTAGAATTATCAACGTTTTTCTTGGTTTAAATTGAAAAAAAAAAAAAAATTAATTTATTTGTTACTAATTTTATTTTTTAAAAAAAAAAAACAAATTTTAATTTTGATTTCTTTCCATGTCTTTTCTTTTTTTTGAAACATTTTCGCTTTTTCTATCGTTTGAATAAATATCCACAATAAGATCAACCAAATATTGACTAATATCCAACTTGTATTTTCTCGAAACCACACTAAAACAGAGCAACAATGTCTCTATTCTCTCTTGGAAGTAGCAAGGGAAGTATTTGTTTCTTTCTTTATTCCACATCTTGTGTTCTTCGTAATCTCTGATAATTTCGTGCGAATTTTTTATTCCGCTCAAATAATTTTGAAAAGATATTTTCTTTGGAGTATTTATAGACTATAAATAATAAAATAATAAAATATTAAAAACCAAAAAATCAAAAAAATCCAACATTTATAAAATCAAAAAAAAATTAAAATAATAAATTAATAAACAAATTAAAATAAAAATAATTAAATAATAAAAACAAAAAATCAAAAAACAAAAAAAACAAAATAATAATAAAAAATATAAAATAAAAAATAAAAAAATAAAAAAAACAAAATAAAAAATAAAAAATAAAAATTTAAAAAATCAAATTTAATAAATAATAAAAAAATTATTGTAGAAATATCAAAAAAAAAAATATCAAAATAAAAATTTTTACAATGTCTTTGACAAATCTTTCTGTTTGATTTGGATTTCCTCCATTTAAAAGTACCAAAATAACAATCCTCCAAAAGTTTTCCCTGCAGGCATAATAAAACCCTGTTCCAGTATAATGGTGGGAAATGTCAAAGGGAATTCCATATTTTATGATAAGCTCTGCCACCTCGTAATCATTGTCAATACATACATTGGCAAATGTATTTATCATTTTAAAAGATGATTTTTTGAGGATTTTTTTGACAATATCTTTAAATTTTTTTATTTTTTATTTTTTATTTTATTCATTTTTAATTTTTATTTTTATTTTATTTTTTATTGTTTAAAATTTTTATTCTGTTTTTTATTTTATTATTTTTTTTATTCTTATTTTTTGTTTTTTATTTTTTACTTTCTTTTTTTTGTTTTTATTTTTTTTTTTACCTAGTCTGTTTTTCTTTATTAATATGAGTATTGGGTCATATTCTTCGTTACCATCGAAACTTACTCCCTTTGATGTCATTATGTCAATCATTTCTTCATCCTGGAAAACACAAGTGTTCTTTTTAAAAAAATAAAAAATAAAAAATAAAAAATAAAAAATAAAAAATAAAAAATAAAAAATAAAAAATAAAAA
>JAMYWO010000657.1:0-10775 GCA_024220525.1 Cochliopodium minus | reverse complement strand
GACAATAGAGATTCAAATATTAAAATGGAAATTAAAGAAACCTTGGAATGGGAAGGAGAGGAATTAGAAAAAAAAAAATGGATGTGAATGTTAAAAATAGTCAATTTGATAGATCATTCTTCCAAAATTTTGAATCAACCAATAAAAACTTCAAAAAACACATTATTAAGGGTAAAATATTCAACAAAGAACAATTTTTTGATAGACATGTCCAAAATTTACAACTTTGTTAGCGGATATAAATTAATTGCTAACAAAATTTAGACTGTTGTAAAATTTTGAACATCTCTAATTTTTTTGACATAATTTTTTTTTGAAAGTTATTTGGGATGAAAATTACAAATATCTTTATGAATTCATTTCACAATTTAATTTGCATTTAATCCATGGATCCATAAACAAAGTTACTCGATAATTTCAAATTAATATTTCTGAAAGATTTATGGATAAATTAGAAGAATCAGACAAGTATTTCGGAATGAAAAAGCACTCCTTTCTTTCATTTTTTAAAAGAACATTCAAGTAAAGGGCATATTGAAGAAAGGCTTGCGAAAATATGTATTATTTTACAAGCTAGGGGGATAGGAAAGAGCAGATTTATGAACCTCCTCTCTTCAATAATCTTGAACAGAGCAAAAGAAAAAGATAATACAAAAGATCTCGTGTTTCACTATACATTGAATTCAGTACTCTCTCAAAGTAGTAACGCAATACAAAGTCCTACTTTTGAAAGCAAAACTGTTAACAAGATTTTTGAAGATAAAGAAAATTTATTGAAACAATACCCGGGGAATCAAAAACTGTTGTTCATCAATTTATCAAAGTAGTACACAATACAAAACATTCCATTCCTATCTTAACTTACACTGCCATCATAATCACAATCTTTCAAAAGGCGGACGACAACCACTTTATCAACCATTCAATCACTCTTTTGCACAAAATCTCTTCTTTATCTCCTCTTTATCCTGAGTACATTTTACAAGTTGTTCCAAAAAAGAGATAATCAAGAACAGAATTTAATTGCAAAAAGAATGTGCTTGGATACATTAGGGATTCCAGATTGCTCCAAGTAAAATTTTTTTAAAGTTTAATTTTATATTAAAGGAACATAGATTTCCAAACTTTTTATTCAAATAATTTCTATTTAATTAATTATTATTTTATTTAATTAATATATTCATAATTTCTATCAAATTTAAAATTATATAATCATAATGTAAAATAGTTTGTGATCAATGGAAAGACACATAAACTTTCAGTGAATGATTATTTACATGTTTCTCAACAGTATGGAAAGTTTGGGGTAGAGAAGTACTTTTTGTATGGGAATTCCTTGTTCTTTTTCTTTTTTCCACTTTTGGGTATTTCTGCTTATTCCGATACTGTGGTGCTAAAAGAAGGAAATGAGAGATCTTATCTGGAATGGAGCGTATTTAGAAAAAAATCGAAAAGATTTCGACAAATTGATTGAAGATAAAGTTGAATTAGGGCCTGTTTCTATCTCCAACTTTCTCATTTCTCTCTACCAAGAAAGAAACTAAATAATCAGCAAGAAATTGAAGATCAATCTATTTACAATCAGCTACTTGATTCATCTTTTCTCATGAAAAATCATTTCATTCCTATTTTATATGAATTATTAGAAAGTAAAGTAAATAAAAGTGGAGAATTATTCAAACAATTTTAAAGTACATCCAACTCAGGTACGACTCCCTCATAGTTGTATTCTCTGATAAAAGATTTGAAGAATTTAGATGATTCAGAAATAAACAGATCCATTTTAAGCAAAAAAAGAGTTTTTCCCTCTTTTTTCCTCACTGCCTGGAAAAGTCTCTTCTCGTGAAAAATCAATAGACTTAAAGTTATTATTGAAACGAAAATGAAAGAAAAATTTATAATTTTTATTTGAAAACGATCATTTAAAAGGATGTAAATGACAACTCTCTTAACATGTTGATCTCATAAATTCTGACAAGAATGTTCTTTTTTTGTGTGCTCCAAAGACAAGTGGTTGTGATATGGTTTTAGTTTTGAATGTTACCATAGAAAACCAAAAAACTTTCTTCCCTTTCCCTCCAAAAGATAATAATTCTTTACATGAATGACATGGTGGCATTTCTAAACAAATCAAAAGAAGAGACAGTGATTCAAAAAGTGGAAGTATCTCCTATTCTTTCTTTTGATCTTCCTTCAAAAGAAAGAAACATGATAGTTGAAAATACCACTGAAAAAAGTGAAAATTCTGAAATCAAGCAATATTCTAATAATCTCGAAATCTCTGGATGAATCAAACCAAGGCAAAATAATTAGGACATTTCTCTATCCTCAGTACAACATCAATACACTTATTGTCAAGGATACTTAGCAAAATTGAAATATTGAATCTAAATCATTGATTTTTTTTTATTTTGACAAACTAAAATTAATAATAAAATTATTAAAAAATGAATTGAACCTTTCTTGGCTTACATCATGAGATAAGTTACTATATTCTTGTATTTGGCATGATAATAGAACTCAAAGATTTGATTAAATTTTATAATTTAATTTAATTTTAATAAAATTTTCAATAATGTTTTTTTTTTGTAAAAAGAAAAAGAGATTAGATGTACAAAGAAGCAGCAAAGACGATATCCCTTTTAATTTTGAGAATACCTTGTGCAAATTTTTGTTCTAGTTCGGTATTTCCTATTGCTTTTGCAGCCTGAGAAAGTTGACGAAGTAATTCTTCCAAACGTCTCATGCAACGAATGATGGTACCTTCAAAAATGGATGTCAGTTTACAAATTTCACTGAAAGGACTTCCATTCACCCATTGATACACCACATCCATCATGCTTGGTTCAAATTGTTCCACGTATTCATTTACATCCACCTCTATCTTGCATTCTTTCGATACTGTTGCTATCCTTCTTGCCAATTCTGTTTTTTTTTTTTAATATAAAATGAATAATATACAAAAAAAATTTAAAGAAAAACAGAAAAAATGATTCAGAAATAATAAAAAAAAAAGAAGAAAAACCAAACATAAAATTTATTAAATAATAAAAAAGAAGAAAAACCTTGAAGTTGTCTTAGAGGTTTAGCGAGAACACTTTTAAGTTTTACTGTTTCTTGTGTTTTTTCTCCCACCACAAAACATGATAATAACGCAACACTTTGTTCCACACTCAACTATTATAATTTTAATTTATTAAATAATTATATTTTTAATTTATTAAATAATTATATTTTTAATTTATTTAATATTATCTTTTATTACTAAATATTTATTTATAAATATTATGTAAGAAGTATTTTTTGTTTATAGTTTATGAGTTAAGGATCTATGTAAATTGTGTTTGTTAAAAGGGGAATAATGTTAAAAGAGGAAGAATTTTACCTGATTGAAAATACCATTAAAGATCAATTCAGTTAAAAGAAGGGAATGAGAAGCGAAAATTTCACAGGCAACTCTCCCTTTTGTTTCAATCACATTGTTTTTATTTAAAAAATTAAGTCTTCTCAACACTCTGTACATGTTTTTCAATTCTTCTTCCAACACCACTCCCCCTCTCTTTCCCATCTTTTTCTACAAATCAAAAAAAATAAATAAAAGTAACATTAATTAATTAATTAAATGAATATTTTAATAAATAAATAAATAAATAAATAAATAATAAATAATATTTTAAATAAATAATAAATAATATTTTAAATAAATAATAAATAATATTTTAAATAAATAAATGAATAAATAAATAATAAATAATATTTTAAATATAATAAATAAAAGTAACATTAATTAATTAAATGAATAAATAAATAAATAAATAATAATAATAATTTAAATAAAATAAATAATATTTTAAATAAAATATAGAATTATTAAAATAAATAAATAAAATAAATAGAGAATTATAAAGTATGAAAATGTTGGGAAAATATAAAAAGAAAACCTGTAAAGATTTGATTTGAGATTTTAAATGAAGATCATCAAGATAGAGGAGATATTTTTGATGGAGGAGAGGAATATTTAGAAATTTGGGAGAATAAAGTTTTTCTTCTAATGCTTTAATTTTTTTAATCAACTTTTCAAATCCCATTTCTTTAATTCCCATATCTATCACCGGATCTAACTTTGGTATTTCTTCTCCCATCTTCTTTTTAATTTCTCTCATGCTCTTTCCCACCTTTTTAATTAATTCATAAAAAATAAAAATATTAATTAAAATATATTAAATAAAAATATATTAAATAAAAATATTAATTAAATGAAAAATAAAAGTTATTTAAATTAATAAATTATATCAACAAAGTAAAAAAGATTTGATTGTAAAAGAATAAAATAGAAAAATTAAATAAAAATAAATAAAATGGAATAATTAAATAAAATAGAAAAAAAAAGAAAATACAGATTTGAGGGAAGATTTTTTTTTGAGGTCTTTGGGTAAATGAATACGAAGAGAAGAAATAGAAAGTATTTCTTCTATGTTTACTCCTATCACTATCCATTCTCCTTTTTCCTTTTTCTTACTTTCTCCTTTTTTAAATAAATTTGAAAAAATGTAAAAATTATTAATAAAATACAATAAATACAGTATAAAATACAAATAAATAAAAATAAATAAAATTACTCATAAGATACAATAAAATTAATTTTATAAAATAACAAATAATATAAAATAATATAAAATAATATAAAATAATATAAAATAATATAAAATAATATAAAATAAATAAATAAAAGAATACCAGTGGTGTGATTATTTTGGTTGGAAATAGAAGATAAAGAAGGAAGATCAGATGAAGAGGCAGTAGGATTAGAGGAGGGATTGGAGGTGGAAGAAAGAAAAGGAGAAGGAGTAGTAGAAGAAGAAGAATGAACAACTACATCAATTATGTATTTTTCATTTTTTTAATAAAATTAACGCAAACTCCATACCTTTTTTTTTTTGAATAAAAATAAAAATAAAAAATAAAATAAAAATAAAAATAAAATAAAAATAAAAATAAAAATATAAATAATAAAATAATATAAATAAAAATAATAAAAATAAAATAAAAATAAAAATAAAATAAAAATAAAAAAAATAAAAATAAAATAAAAATAAAAAATAAAATAAAAATAAAAATAAAAGAAAGAAAAAACCCCAATCATCAAGGAGTAAGATGACCAGGTTGAAGGTAAGGAACAGAGTAAGAAGGGTGCATGATAAATTCTGAAAACTTTTTAAAATTCTAATTGAGAACGAATCAAATGATATTCTTCATTTCACTTCTTCTTTCTTATCTTCTTCTTTCTTATCTTCTTCTTTCTTATCTTCTTTTCTCTTCTCTTCCCTTTTTCTTCTTCCTCTTTATAAAAATTAATTCTAAATTTATTATAATTCTTTTATCATTTTAATAATTAATAATTTCCTTTTTTCAAATATTAATTACAATAAATATTTTAAAATAAATAATATATAATAAATATTTAAAATAAATAATATATAATAATATTTTAAAATAAATAATATATAATAAATATTTTAATTAAAATAATAACAATATTAATAAAGAAATTGTAGATAAAAAAAAAAGAAAAAGAGTACTCTTGAAAGAAGTTTATGCTGAAGAGAAAGAAGTTGGTTTTGAAGGGAGGAAAATGAAGATCATTTTGAAATTGGTGAAAAGATTTGTAATCAAATTTTTAGGATTTATTCCCTCCACTCTTGTTAAATTCAACAACATGTTGTATCCCAAATGAAATGCACTCACCAAATTATCTGTTTCTCCCTTTAATATGTTTCTTCCCACCTCTGGTTCCACTATTTTTTTTAATTAAATAAATTAACTTATTAATATTCACTAAATTAAAAAATAAATATATTTAAATATTAATTAAAAAATAAATATATTAATAAATATATGTAAATATTAATTATAAAATAAATATATTAATAAATATATGTAAAAAAGAATAATAAAAAATGAATAAAAGAAAAGTGAATTATAAATGATATAATAAAAGAAAAGAAAAGGGAGAATTATAAATGATATATAAATAAAGAATAATTATAAATAAAAGAAAAGAAAAGGGAGAAGAAAAAAGAACCTTTTTCATCAACCATTAGAATGACGATACCACGTTCATCAATACCTCTTCTTCCTGCTCTACCACTCATTTGGATGTATTCTCCACTTGATAAAAATCTAAAATCTTTTCCATCAAATTTTCTTATACTCGTAAACACCACTGTCTTTGCTGGCATATTCAATCCCTTTTTTCAATTATAATATATTATTAAACATTAAATTTTAAATATAAAATATAATAATAAAACACAAAATATAATAATATAAAACACTAAAATATAATAATATAAAATATAAAAAATAAAATATAATAATATAAAATATAAAACACTAAAATATAAAATAAAAAACACTAAAATATTATTTATAATTAAAACTAGTAAATATTATTAAAAATTAAACAGAAAGTTGAATCGAAAATTTTTTCACCATTGCGAAAGTCTCAGTTGCGAAAAGAGCTTTGATTAAACCTTCTTGAAAAAGAATTTCAATTACTTCTTTAATGATGGGTAAAAGACCACTGTGATGTATTGCTGTTCCTCTTTTCAATAATGGCAATATGTGTTCTATTTGGGGTAATTTTTTATCTTCTTCTGATAATGAATCCACTGCATTCTCAAATATCTTCTGTACCTATATTTTTTTAATAATATAAATTCAAAATAATATAAATTCAAAATAATACAAATTTAAAATAGTTTTTTTATTAATTAATTTAAAATAATTAAATAAAAAAAATAAATTGTTTACTTTACTAACAATAAATAAAATAAACAATTTATAAATTTATAAATTAATAAATTAATAAATAATATAATAATATAAAAGTAGTATAAATAAGTAGTATAAATAAGAAGAAAGTAAATCAGGAAAGGGATAGGGAAGAGGGGAAAAGAGAAATACCAATTGTTTTTCTTCATCTGTGTTGAAATCAATTTTACCAATTTGGAGAGCCAAAGCCTCACATTCTTTTTTAGAAAAAGAAAAGATGATGACAGGATGATAATTCTTTTCCATAATCAACTTTATAATTTTGTAAATATCACTTGAATTGTTTTGATTATTATTATTACTGTTTGTATCCATTTTCTTTTTTTTTCTCATCCCTGGTACTGATACTGCCAATGATGCCAATGCTTTTTGAAAGTTCTCTTCTCTGAAATTTCCTTTTTAAATTAAAATAAATAAATGTTAAATAAAGATAATAATGATAAAATAAATAAATGATAAATAAATGATAAATAAATGATAAATAAATGATAAATAAAGATAAAATTGATAAATAAATAAAGATAATAGATAATAATGAGAAACTAAATAAATGATAATGAAAAAAGAATAACAAAAAAAAAGGGAAGAAAAGAGAGGTACCAGTATCATCAACAACGAGATGAAGACCTTTACCACCTTCAGGGAAAAGATAATGTTGGAGAGGAGTGGGACGTTTATCAGTGTAAATGGTGTGACAAGCTTGAGAATGGATGTGAGAAATCCAATCTGAAAATTGTTTTGCGTTTGGAATTGTTGCTGATAAAAACACATAATGCACTTTATCTGGTAACAATATAATTGTTTCTTCCCATACTACTCCTCTTTATTAATTTAAAATTTTAATTTTTAATTCAAAACCAAATTTATTCTAAAAATAATTTAAAAAAATAACAAAAATTAATATTTTAATAATATTTTAATAATTTTAAATAATATTTTAATAATTTTTAATATCTCAATAACAAAAATTAATTTTTTAATAATTTTTAATAATTTTACTGATTTTTTCAAAAATCAACCAAAAATTAAAGTTTTGATAAATAATAAAACGAAAAATAAAACAAAAATATTAATGAAGAAGAAAAAGATTAAAAAAAACCTTTCTTTATCTCTCATGTAGTGAATTTCATCGAATATAACCCAACCAACTTCTCTCATGACTTCACTACCTTTGTAAAGCATACTTCTTAAAATTTCAGTGGTCATGACCAAACAAGAAGCATTCGAGTTGATAGTGACGTCTCCCGTCATTAATCCCACATCCTCAAATTTAATAAGCAATTCTCTGTATTTTTGGTTACTCAATGCTTTTATTGGTGATGTGTATATCACTCTTTGTTTATCTCTCAATCCCATTGCTATAGCATACTCTGCAACCACTTATTTTACAATTACAATTAAACAAAATTTAAAAAGTGATTATATTAAATTTATAAAATTTAAATGTAATAATATTAATAAAATTAATAAAATTAATAATATTAATATTAAAAAAATTAAAAAACGAATTTATCAATTTTATTTGAATTTATTTCTTTAATGATGTAAATGTAAATTTGTACCTGTTTTTCCAGCGGAGGTATGCGCAGAAACAAGAACAGATTCATTTCTTTCAATACATGCTACACTCATTTTTTGAAAAGGATCCAATTCAAAAGGATAAACCTTGGCTGGATTAGGAGGTGGATATTGTGGATTTAACATGTCTTCTGTTGGAGAATGACCCGGGGGTAAAGATACAACATGCAAAACATCAATTATTTCTTTATCCTCTTTATTTTCTTTTTTCTCTTCTTTTTCCTCTATTTTATTTTTTTTTGAGGAAGGAGAAATATTTGGACTTTCTTCTTTTGTAATTAATGGTCTTTTTTTTGTATCTATTTCTTTTTTCTCTATTTCTTTATTTTCCTTTGTTTCTTCGAAAACACTAAATATATCCATGGTTCTTCTCTTTTTCCTTTTTTTTTTTATAATTTTTCTCAAAAAAAATTTTCACAATAGTATGAAACATTATATCACAATCAGTTAATAAGGACAATAATTTATTAAAGATGTATAATATCTTGAGGTGATTTTTTTGGATTATTTGATCGAGGATGTATGATAACATTGTCATTTTTATCCAATAGAAGAAAATTATCACGTATAATGTTGGAAGAAGTTTTTAGATCTTGAAGAGATGAAGGAGTATCTGCTTTTCCTTCAAGAGAAATTTGATAAAGAAAGTTAAGAGATTCATATCCAACAAAATGGGAATGTATCCAAATATCTGTTCCCATTTGCAAATGAGATGGCAAATTATCATTTTTCATGTATGCTCTTGTATATCCTGAAACAATCCCTGATCCCCATTCTTCTAATGATTCCTCTTGTACATGAATACTATGAACGAGATTATTAAACTAAAATCAATCTTTTATATTCCAGTTTTTTTTTACCCATTATTTTTTACAATGTTCTCATGAAGTGCCCTTGTTATAAAAGAAGGCTGAGCTATTTTGTAACAATAAATGTGGCATATTATTTCGGGTGGAGCACCAAAATATTTCTCATTTACTTTGAAAAAAAAATATGAGAATTCTTTTTCAACTGGTAAACCTTGTTGGGATAAAGATGATATCAATTTTTTGGATTGTCCTCCATTCCATCCTTTTTATTTGATGATTTTAAAACACAAAAGAAATTTTTGAAATCATTTACCCTTTACCAAAGGAAATACACATTTCCATTCTCTCAATGTGATCCAATTTATATTTTCTGGAGGTTCTGTTATGTTTAAAGGTGGTTGCAATACATCATTTGGGAGAGGTTCAGGTATTGGCATTTCAGAATTTGTGTTTGGGGTGATAGAATTACTGTAAAATCTGAATTTGTTTGTATATGATTTGAAAGAATTGAATTTATTTGATTTAAAGCATTTGAATAAACTGATTTTTGGAAAATTTTTAATCTTCATTTTATTTTTATTTTTTTAAATATTATTCACAATGATAAATTTAAAAACTTCAAAATAATATTATAATTCTTTAATTGCAAAAAGGATAAAAGTTTTAGAATCAAGTGAAAAATCTAAATCAATTTCTTTTTAAATTCATTTAAAAAAAATTTTAGGGATGGAGAAATGATGACTTCAAAACCAAAATCTCTTTACACTATGGGTCCTTTCCCAGAAATGCTTTATGCATATGTAACTAGCTTTACAAATCTCCATTTCATCAGAGTGTACAGTCTATAACGTATGGATTCACTACCTTTGGAAGGAGTCATCTTTGCGAGACTTTCACAATTTGAAATAAGTTCCAATGTTTTCTTACAAGTTGGGTTATCAGATGGTGAATGAAATATTAGATTGAGTAATGCTGAAGGAATACTTTTAATCCAGAATAATCAGATTAACTTTTCTTAATGTCAGGTTAAGTAAATTCCATCATTAAATTTTTTTATTATATATAACGAAGTTATATCAAAAAGGGAAATTTTTGAAATGACTTGATCAGTAAATAATTTCTATAATATTTTTAAGGGATGAATTTATAGGACATATTGGGATGACTACGTCTAATTTTTTACAATACCAAATAAATATTTTAATAAAAAAACTCCTGAATATTTCTGCTTTTTCAAAGATAGGGGAGTTGAATACTAGAGATCATTCTTGTCAAGAGCTCTCATCAGAACTTTTGTTTTTGAAGCTTTTTTTTTTGATCTAAAACACCCACAAAGGGATATCTTTATTTAAAATATTAAACATAATCAAACAAAAAAGTATTAAATATTCCCTATAATTCAATCAACATTTGGTAGACTCCAAATTGGAAGTACAAGAATGATTATCAAGACTCTTCAATATTTGACAACTTTCCTTGTAGCATTGAAAAGAAGATTTTGAAGAGAAAGATTATTTTTTTTGATTTATTTTTTGATAGTTCACATCTTTTTTT
>JAMYWO010000655.1:0-10840 GCA_024220525.1 Cochliopodium minus | reverse complement strand
AATAAAAAATAAAAAATAAAAAATAAAAAATAAAAAATAAAAAATAAAAAATAAAAAATAAAATAAAATAAAAATAATAATAAATAATAAAAATAAAAATAAAAAAGAAAATTTTTGACATGATATTCTTCATGTCCCGCAAAATCCCAAATAGAAATAGCACATTGTTTGATTTCGTCGATTTCTTTGTGTATCTCCACTCCATGAGTCATATCTTCCAACTTTTTGTCTATTATTAACCCTGTAGTAGTTTGTTTTCCTAACAACCTCGTCTTCAAAGAAGTTTTTCCCACATTTTCACAACTTTTATAAATGAAATACAAAAAAATATAAAAAAATGTTAAAAATAAATAATTAAAATAAAAAAAAAATATTATTTAAACAAAAATAAATTTAAAAAAAACTAACCCCACTATAATGATCCTTACTGCAACAAAAGACCTCCTTCTTTTACTTTCTATTTCTATTCCTTTTTCGTTGTATTCAGTGTAATACTCCAATTCTTTTATCTTCACATAGGCAGACCCGAACCTCTTGTTTTCAAGGAAATTCCCATCAAAATAATCAATATTTTTTAGGTTATTTAATTTGATTTGTGACATTTTAACTGATCCGTGGGGATAACCACACAACATGTTTTGTGCTTTTAAAAAAATTTTTAAATAAAAATTTTCTAATTAAAATTTTCTAATTAAAATTTTAAATTTCGAATAATGTTATTCGAAGAAAAATTGATTTAAATATTGAAAATAATTTAAAATTAATTTTTTAAATTCTTACTCCCAATTGTCCCTTCAATAGACCAAACATTATCTTCATTTTCTTTCCACAAATAATTTCCGCTCCCAGTGTCTTTTTTTAAAAAAAATAAAAAAAAATAAAAAGGTAAAATATTTAGAAAATAAAAAAATAAAACAAAGAAAACTAAACATAACAAAATAAATAAAACAAAAAAAAAACAATAACAAAAAAAATTTGTACACTCTTCTCCATTTAACCAAGTCCCCTTCCAAATCTCTCTTGATATTAATTTTTTTGTACCAAGTCCATTTGGACATCCCTTCTTCAATTTCCCCACGTAAAGAAAAGTGGAATTATTGACTTGAGCTATTTTCATCTTTTCGAATTTCAAAATTATTTTCAAGACATTTTTTTCACTTTTTTCTGTCAATTTTATGACATCTTCCAATTTTATTTCACCAAGAACCAAGTCTTCTCCATTAATTTTGAAAGATTTTTTTTCATCGAAAGTAATGAATATTTTATTTCCTTTTTTAGACTCATAAATAGGTGATTGGAACAGAATCTTAAGAAATTTGCTCAGAGGAAATTTAATTTTGGAGCAAGATATTCGTTTAAATAGAAAATTCTCTTTCTCCTCAAAGTCATTCTCTTCAACATCTCCTACACTGTCTTGCTGAAGGTTGTTGTTAAAAATAAAAAAAATCAAAAATAAAGGGTTAAAAAAAATTTTACAAAGAATATTTCTACCTAAAAAAAAAAAAAAAAATTTATTAAAAAAAAAAAAAATTTAAACTGAAAGTTTTACACATCTGTTTGAATTTTTTTTTTGAAAATCTTGCAATAATTTCTGTAGTTGTGAGTTTTGTATCCCATCCAAGAAAATCTTTACTATCGTTTGGTTCTTGTATTTGAAAATGCTGTGAAATAGTTTGGCGTCTTCTTCAATATACCCGTTTTTGTTGATGTTGATCCATTCTATTATTCTCCCATTGGGATAGGTTTGAATGTATTCGCAGATGCAATTAAAAACTGTTTCTGGCTTATATTTATTCCTCGGGAACAATCCTAATAAGTATAACTAAAAAAAAAAAAAATTAAATAAAAGAAAAGAAAAGAAAAGAAAATATGAAATTATTTTAAAAAAATCTCATGAAATTGTAAAAAAATTTTTTTACGCCACACTGAAAGTATTTTTAAAAAATTTAAAAAAAAAATTTCTGTTTCGTACTCCCTAATAAATAATTTTAAAACTTGAAAATTAAATTTTAATTTTTGTTGAAGAAGGTTACTTTCTATTTGTTTGTTTCATATTTAAAATATCAAAAAAAAAAATTTTCTGATTATCTTACTCCCTAAATATTTTGATAAAAATAAAAAAAAATCTTGATTAATTAAAAAGTTTTACCACCTATTGAAATAAATTTTTTTTTTTGAAAAAAAAAATTCAAAATAAAAATATTCTCACCCCCTTTTGTTAAAAAAAATTTAATAAAAACAAAGTGATAGAACCTTTTTTTTCTTACGCTCTGTTTTTAAAGAAATTTTTTATATTTGAAAATGGATTGTTATTCTTTATACTTACTTCCTATTTGAAATATTATTTATTAAAAAATTCTCCAAAGAAAATTATTTTTTTTTTCTTGCCATCTTTGAATATCAATCAATGTTAAATTCAAAACAAAATCTGATTATAGGGTTCAATATCTTACGTTCTAATTATAAAATCGTGTAAATTAATATTCCTTTATTTTTCAATTTGATTTCCTTACATCCTAAATGAAATTGATTCATGAATCAATGATTGTTATTTCTATCAATAGAATATAATGATATTTTCCTTACACTTTCCTAGAATATGAATAAATTTAAATATCTTGAAAAAATAGATTGATTTTTTTGATTTATACAGTCAGATACTTGGCCAATAATCGGAATATTTCCTCTCTCAATTTTTCTAAATTTGAATCCATTTTTTTTATTTTTTTTTAATTTTCAATCTAAATAAAAAAAATTAAAGATGATTTTCGGATTTTCAACAATAAAAATTTGGAAAGTCTCTTGGGAACAAATATACTATTTTCATTTTTCCATCTTTGAACAATCAGCAAAAATAATTTGATGTTGTTTTGAATCCTGCTTGAAAAATACTTTGTGACTTTCTTCACTCCATTCTTGGGGAATGTATTGAATTGCAGTATTTGGGCAAAGATGAACAACAAAATGAAGAGGATCACCTCGAAATGAAATGTCATCAAAAGCAACCCCTTTTTAAAGTAAAATCAAAGTGATAAACTATTTGTTCAAAACAAGTTTTTTAAATTTGTATGGTTACAAAGTGTTATATCTTGTTTTTTTACCCAAATTCTTCCCGTTTCTTGAATAAGATAGACTGTATTTTTCTTTTATTACATTTTTTTCAAATAAAACTCCAATCACATCTCCTTCATTGAACATTTCTCCCCAATAATTACTACCCATTCCTGTACAATGTGCTATGTATGACCCATAAATATCACTGCCACAAAAATATCCCCATCCTTCTGATTCACTCAAACAACTCTCTATCTACATAGTTTCTTGCTATTCCAAATCCCATTTCGCAATTTATTCTGTATTTGCTTTCTTTCAGTTTTATTATCTTGAACTATGTTTTTGAACGTATAAAAACTAAAAAAGAATAAGTCATTTGATCTTTATCGTAATTTATTTATGAGTTATTTTTAAAAATGGAATGATTATTCGAAATTTATAAGAATATCTTTTATATCAGATGTTCAGAATAATTTAGAATGATATTATTGAAAATCGCATTCAAATGATTTCCAAAAAAATGATTTTTTGGGATTAACATTATCTTATTTATTTTATTTTGTTGATTGGAATAATTATTCATTATTGGAATATTAATTTATACCTCTGCATAATTATGATTTTCTATGAGAGTATCTTGAGAAAATGCAAGAAGAAATATATAGTTAGAATTGTTTGTTCTTGTTACAGCAGTTTTATCATAAACTAGAGCATTTTTGAAAGTATATGTTGTATCCCAAAAACTATCCATTTAAATTTTTTTTATTTATTTATAATTATTTTATTTTAAAAAAAAACTTTCGCAGAAAAATAATTTTATTATTTTAATTAAAATTTGGATTTGTTTGCACTTAATGCTGCTTGATCCAAAACTTCAAAAACATTTCCAATTTTCAGCAATAAAAATTTGGCAAGTCTCTTGGGAACAACAATAGCATTTTCACTTTTCCATCTCTTTAAAATCAACAAAAATAATTTGATGTTGTTTTGAATCCTGCTTGAAAAATACTTGTGGTTTTCTTCACTCCATTCTTGGGGAATGTATTGAACTGCAGTATCTGGACATAAATGAGCAACAAAATGAAGAGGAACGCCCTCAAAAATGATGTTGTTATACGCAACACCTTTTAAAAAATTTAAAATTATCTCAATTTTAAAAAATGTTTGAGAAACAAAGTTTAAATTAGATCAATTTAAAGTGTGATATTTTTATTTTTTTTTTACCCAAATTCTTTCCATTTCTTGAAAAAGATAAGCTATATTTTCCGTTTAAAGTATTTTTTTCAAACAAAACTCCGATCCTATCTCCTTCTTCATACAACTCTCCCCAAAAATTGCTACCTCCACCAGTACAGTGTTCTAGGTGTGATCCGTAACTACTGTTACCACAAAAATATCCCCATCCTTGTGAATCACTCAAATAACTTTCTCTATTTACATTATTTCTTGCAATTCCAAATCCCATTTCCCAATTTGTTCTGTCTTTGCTTTCTTTCAGTTTTATTATCTTGAACTAAAGAAATAAAAAATCAGATATGAAAATGATAATTTGGATCAATGATCTCATTGCTCGATAATGTAGTATCTTTTGTTAAAAAATTCTTCCAAAAAAATTTTAATCAAAAACTCATTTATAATTTGAAATTCCTTTAAATGATCCAAATACTATCATGTTTTATATACCTCTGCATAATTATGATTTTCTACAAGAGGATCTTTGGAAAATGCAAGAAGATATGATGTTGATCCTGCAACTCTTGATACAGTAGTTTTATCATAAACTAGAGCATTTTTGAAAGTATATGTTGTATCCCAAAAACTATCCATTTAAATTTTTTTTATTTATTTATAATTATTTTATTTTAAAAAAAAACTTTCGCAGAAAAATAATTTTATTATTTTAATTAAAATTTGGATTTGTTTGCACTTAATGCTGCTTGATCCAAAACTTCAAAAACATTTCCAATTTTCAGCAATAAAAATTTGGCAAGTCTCTTGGGAACAACAATAGCATTTTCACTTTTCCATCTCTTTAAAATCAACAAAAATAATTTGATGTTGTTTTGAATCCTGCTTGAAAAATATTTGTGGTTTTCTTCACTCCATTCTTGAGGAATGTATTGAACTGCAGTATTTGGACATAAATGAGCAACAAAATGCAAAGGTGCACCTTGAAAAGTAATATCCTCGAATGGGGCACCTTTTAAATTAAATTTTCAAAGTTAATGAAAATTGAAATAACTCTGTTTCTTCCATTTAAACTTTTTTTAAAGATTATGAATAATTTTTTTTTACCCAAATTCTTTCCATTTATTGAAAAAGAAAGGATGTATTTATCATTTTTTTCATTTTTTTCAAACAAAACTCCAACTGTATCTCCTTCATCGAACATTTCTCCCCAAAAATTCGTACCAATACCTGTACCGTTGTCTCTGTGTGACCCGTAACTATTACTGCCACAAAAAAAACCCCACCCATCACTAGATGCAGTCAAATAGTTTTCTCTATTTATGTTATTTCTTGCAATTCCAAATCCCATTTCCCAATTTGAACGTTCCCCTCTATCATTCAGTTTTAAGATCTTAAACTAAAGTTGGGAAGAAATTGTAATTCAAAGAATGAGGAATAGATAATTATTTCAAAAAAATCAAAAACTCATTTTATAAAAAGAGTGGTGATTTCATATTCATTCTAATTTGCTCTATTTTTTAATTGAATGGCTCCATTCAGATAAAAATATAAAAGAGTTTAAATTCAAACCTCCGCATAATTATGTTTTTCAACTAGAGGATCTTTCGAAAATGCAAGAAGATATGTTTGAATATTATTGTTTGTTCTTGATGCTGTTGTTTTATCATAAACCATACCAGATTTGAAAGTATAAGTTGTATCCCAAAAACTCTCCATTTTTTTTTTTTTTTAAAATATTTTCCACAATCAAAAAATCTTTAGAATATTCAAATAAATTTGGTTGTATTTTGAATAGAAAGTTCCATGATTGATTTCAAATAAAAATTTTTATTATATTACGAATTTCTTTTTTAAATAAACAGATTTTAAAAGGATATATATTCCTTTTTTTAATATTCTTGGGAAGATGATCCTCCTTTTCTTGATTTTGATTTCTTTGGTACCAATACAGTGTGGATAGAAGGAATTACTCCACCATTAGCAATTGTAACATGTTGCAATAATTTGTTCAATTCTTCATCATTTCTTACAGCAAGTTGAATATGTCTTGGTATGATTCTTGTTTTCTTATTATCTCTTGCTGCATTTCCTGCCAATTCAAGAATTTCTGCTGCAAGATATTCCAAAACAGCTGTCAAATATACAGGTGCTCCTGCTCCAATACGATCTGCATATTTTCCTTCTCTCAAGAAACGATGAATTCTTCCAACAGGAAATTGTAATCCTGCTCTGTATGATCTTGAAATTGGATCTTTTTTATCTTTTTGAGATTTTGTTGATTTTTGAGACATTTTAAAGAGTGGTTTATTGGTTTATTTAGTTTTTTTTTAAAGTATTAAGAATACAGTTAATTTTTTATTTTATTTTATTATTTTATTATTTTATTTTTTTAATTTATATTTTGATTTTTGTCGAATAGGAGATCTTGAGTGTACAAGAAAATTGGCGGATATTCTGTACATGGGGAAAGAAGTGAACCAAGACGTTCCAAAAGCACTTTCTTTGTACGAAAAGCTCGCAGAGAAAGATGACACCCACTCTTTGAAGATCATCGCTCGTGCTTATCTTAACGGTAAAAAGGGTGTTGGAAAAGACTTTAAAAAATCAAAATATTATTACGACAAGGTAATTTTTATCGTTTTATTTTATTTTTTTATTTTATTTTAATTTTGTTTTATTTAAAAATTATTTTAATTTTATTTTTTATTTTATTTTATTTTATTTTTTAACAATTTTATTTAATTTTTAATTTTTAAAAGGAATGAAATTGTTTTTTATTTTTTAATTTTATCTAATTCAATAAATTTTTTTTTTTTCATTAATTAAATTTTTATCTAATAAAATCATAAATTTTTAAAAATATTTCTTTTAATTTCCATTTTTATTTATTATTTAAATTAGAAAAGTATGTTAAAATAAATGTGATTAATATTATTTATTTCAAAAAAAAAAAAAATTTTTAATCAATATTATTGTTTAGTTGTCTGTGAAAGGAGACACCCACTCCAACAAAGTTCTTGCAGGGTTTTATTTAAAGGGGAAGGGAGTCGAGAAAGATTTGGAGAAGGCAAAGTTCTTGTTTCAGTTGGCTGCTTCCAAGGGAGACGACTATTCGGTCAAACAACTCAAAAAATTGAATAGAGTCAAAGAAGAAAAATCCAAAATAAAAAATGAACAAAAAGAAAATTAAAAAAAAATGATTTAATTTTAATATATTTAAATTAAAAAAAAATGTTTTAATTTTAATAAATTTTAATTTTAGTAACAATAATTATTATTCTCTTCTTTGAGATTAACATCTACAAAATCTGTAATCTCCAATTTTTTATTCAATCCAGACTTCATTATTTCCCTAAACGCAACCTCAACATTAATTCCTTCTTTGGCAGAACATTCAAAGTACTTCATGTTGTTAATTTGGCAATACTTATTTACTTTCTCGAAAGATATTACCCTTTTATTTTTCAAGTCTATTTTGTTTCCTACAACAATGAAAGGGATTTCCTTTTCTCTTCAAAAAATTGTTTTTAAAAATTATTTTAACAACTTTAACTATTAAAAACATTTTCTTTTAAAAATTTTTTTTTTTTTTTTTTTTTTACCCTATTTTATTTTCTACTTCATTTTTCCATTTTTGAATACTTTCAAAAGCACCACAATCAGCCAAGTTGATAACAATCATGCAACAGTCTGCTCCCCTGAAAAAATAACCTAAATTTTCATTAAATCTGCCACTAGGAATCATTTCCCTTTTTAAAGAGAAAAATGTGAGTAAATTTTTTTAGAAAAAAAATATCATTTACCAGATCTTCGAAATTTTTTTTTTTTGAATGTTGTTTATATTTTTTGTTTATATTTTTTACTTGTCCATATACTATTCTATCATCTATCAAGAACTGTTTGGGTGAAAATTCCATCCCTATCGATGCTTTATTATAAATATTAAATTTATTTTCTACATATCTGGTGATGATTGAAGTTTTTCCAACACCACTATCTCCAACAACAATCAATTTCATCAGTATTTGGTTCATTTTTTTTTTTTTTTTTTTTGAGAAAAAATTTTAAATTTGACTTTTTGTTTAGGATTATCAAATGGCAATTGTTGATTTTGATCATTCAAAATTAGTTGAAAAACTCTAAAAATTTTAACAAAAACAAATTAAAATTTAAGGTTTTAATAATTTTTTTGTAGTTTTAAAAGTAGTTTTAAAATAGTTTGAAGAGTTTTTGAAAGTAAAAAAAAAAAAAAAGAATATCATTTTTTTTCGATGATTTCAAAGAGTTGTTGAAAGGTGTTTGGAAGAGAATCACAATACTTTTCTTTTTCTTTTTTGATATGATTCAAAAAGATAGGACATTGTGTTTCATGAAGAACAACCAAATTCTTTTTGTTCTCTTTGAATCCACAATTCCATTTGCACCCAAAGTTGTGTTTTTCTAAATGTTTTTCATATTCACTTTTTTTTTTTTTACACAAAAAAATTAATTAACAAAATAAATAAAAATGAAAAATAAATTAAAAATATAATAGATAAAATTAAAAATTAAAATCAAAATAACCTAAATTTCATTATATTTCCATCAACACTACATTTGATCAAAAGATTTGATATTTTTTTTTTCATTGAAGAAAAAGCATCCATTTCTTCAAATACACATTGAAAAGGACAAAAGTTTTCTTTTTTGCAACAAATTTTGCAACATTTCCCTTCGCATTCTCCACATATTTGAGGATCTTTCATAACATTATTGCAAACTCCACAAATAAAGTTTTTGTTTAACTTCTCATCAACATAAGAAAAAAGATTCTCTTCTTTTTCTTCATTTTCAAGGTTGAAAGAAGGAGAAAAAGAATTTATTTTTTCAATGTTTTCTTTTATTTTCTTTTTCAATTCTTCCTCCTTTTCTTTCTTTTCTTCTTTCTCTTTTTCCAAAATTTTATTTTTTTCATTAAGATCATTATTTGAAAGAATAAGATCGTTATTTGAAAGAATGAGATCTTGTTTTTCTTTTTTGATTTGGTTATTTTCATTGTAGAGATTAGTGTTGTTGGTTCTAAGATCTCCATTTTCTTTTTGGAGTTCTTTTGTTAGGTAATCGAAGTTTAGAATAATTTTTTTGAAATGATTGTTCTCATTTTTTTGTTCTGTAACCAAAAGATTCTAAAATAAAAAGTAAAAAATAAACAGGCCTGAAAGTAAAAATAAAGAAAAAAATGCAATAAAAATAAAAATAAAAAGTAAAAAATAAAGAAATATATGCAATAAAAAAATAATAAAAATAATAAAAATAAAATAAAAATAAAAAAAAATAAAAATAAAAATAAAATAAAATATAAATAAAAATAAAATAAAAATAAAAATAAAAATAAAATAAATTTATATAATTTTAAAATTAATTGCTATTATTTAAAAAAAAAAATTAGAAATAAAATTAAATAAAAATAACAAAAATAAATAAAAAATAAAAAATAATTAAAAATCAAAATTGTTATTTACCAATTCAACATTAAAATTCACTTCAAACTCCTAAAAATTTGGGTGAGTTAAATAAAATTAATATGAATAACAAAATTTTAAATTATTTTTTATTGAAAACAAAATTTCAATTTATTTTTTTTTACAATGGAAGGGAGATTGTTTTGAATCAATTTGATATCATCAAATCCAAGTTTGCAAGCAATATTTTTGTTACTTATATCTCCTAATCCTAATTCATAATTTGCTCCATAACCACAAACAAATATTTCTTTATTTCCTAAATTATTATCAATAAAAATAAAAATGTAAATAAAAATAAAAAAATAAATAAATAAATAAAATAAATTTAAAAATGAATAAAAATAAAAAAAAAGTGATATTTAAAATAAAAATATTTTTTAATAAATAAATAAAATAAAAATAAAATTTTTAAAATTAAAATTAAATTATTTTTTACTGTTAACAAAAACGGAATGGTCAAAACCAGTTGTTATGAAAGAAATATTTTGAAGATTAGTTTTTGTAAAAGAAGAATAATCATTGTTATTTCCTAATCCAAGTTGTCCAAATTCATTAGATCCACTTCCATAAACTTCTCCATCTCCTAAAAAAAAAATTTAAATTTATTTATTCAAAGCCAGATTTTTATTTTTATATTTTATTTATTTTATTTTGAAAACTGAGTAAATTTTTTATTTATTTAATTTTATTTATTTATTTTTTTATATTTTTATTTTTTGATTTATTTTTTATTTTTTCATTCAAAGTTTATTTTTTCTTATGTTTATAAAGTTAGTTTTTTTTGTTTTTTTTTTTTACTTGTTAAAATGAAAGTAAAACAAAATCCACAATGAACAGAAGAAATAATTGGAAAAGAGTTTATTGTTTGGATTGAAAATGTATTGTTGGTATTTCCTATTCCTAATACTCCACGTGAATTATTTCCAAAACACTTCAAAATTGTATTTCCTTTTTCTTCTCCTTTTTTTCAAAAAAAAAAATTTTGAAATATTTGTTTTATTTTATTTTATTTTATTTATTTTATTATTTATTTTATTTATTTTATTTATTTTATTTATTTTATTTATTTTATTTATTTTATTTATTTTATT
>JAMYWO010000654.1:0-10849 GCA_024220525.1 Cochliopodium minus | reverse complement strand
ATCAAATTTATCAAATTTATCAAATTTATCAAATTTATCAAATTTATCAAATTTATCAAATTTATCAAATTTATTTTATTTATTTTATTTATTTTATTTATTTTATTTATTTATTTTTACATGTGCAATAGACTTGGAAAGGTAGTCCTCTGGACAATAAATGGACAGATTTTCTTGAATTGAAAAATGGATAATCATTTTCTGTCTTTAATCCATATCTAAAAAATTAAAAAAAAATGAAAAAAAAAAATTAATTTAAAAATAAACATAATAAAAAACATAATAAAAAATTAAAAAATAATAATTTTGATGAAAATTTTTAAAATAAAATGATTTTCAATCCAAGAAATAATTAAAAAAAAAATGAAAAAAAATTAATTTAAAAATAAACAGAAAAAAAATATAAAAAAAAATTAATTTTTAGAATCATAATTTTAATAAAAAAATTTTTTTAAAAAAAATGAATTTCAATCCTAGAAATATTCGAAAAAAATGAAAATATTCAAAAAAATCAAAAAAAAATATTTCAAAAAAAATGACAATATTCAATAAAATTCAAAAAAAATAATTTAAAAAAAATAAAAATAATAAAAATTGTTATGGGGTTACACATCTCTCAACACCCAAACATCATAAACGATACTGGTATCATAAATGACAGTGTTAAACAAATCAGAGAAAGAAGGAGAGTATCTCTTCCTCTCCACATTGATGATGTCTATTCCGCTAATAGCATCAACATCATCGAAACTCATGAGATGGATGGCATCCTCCGCACAGAAGACGATGTCGTTCATGAAAAACAACTTGCTGAAATTTCCGATAACTTCCGCTTGACTGAACATCGGCTCGATCACTCTATTTCTCAGTTGAGCCAAGTAGTCTATTCTGTCTTTGAACTCTTGCTTGTCTCTCGTAGGAACCCATCTTGTTTTAGTTTGAAATAATTGATTAAATTTTATTTTTTTATTTATTTATTATTTTATTGATTATTTATTTTTTAATTTATTTTTTAATTTATTTTTTATTTTTATTTTTTATTTTTTATTTTTTATTTTTTATTTTTTATTTTTTATTTTTTAAAACTTTATAATTTTTATTAAATTTGATAATTTTTGAATGTATTTTTTATTTAATTTTAAATTTCAATTTTTTTCTTGAATATTTTTTTTCAATAATTTCTTTATGAATTAATTTTTTTTTGTTTAAATGTTCACTTTTTGATTTACCTTTTTTCATTGTTGACAGCCTCAACAAAATGAGGAATTCCCATAACCTGCAAATACTCTGCTAGAAACAAAGCCCTTCACAAAAATTAAAAATAAATTTATTTAAAAAAAAAAAATTTATTAAAAAAATAATTAAATTAAATTATTAAATGAAAAATAAAATAATGTTTTTTAAAAGAACTTTAATGGTAAATAATTAAAGAAAAAAATTTATTTAAAAAAATTTTGAGGTAAATAATTAAAGAAAAAAATTCTTAAAAATAAAAAATATTCCTCTTTAAAAAAATAAAAATAAAATGAATATTTCTTTTGAAAAATAAGAAATTAGAAAAATTTTAGCTTTACCAAAAAGGAGTGACATCTGTTGAATGAGATTCCAGAACAGAAACGAAAGGAGGATTGGGCTTCATGAATTCCATGAGACGCTGAAACTCATTGAACCAAGCGGGGAAGGACTGCTCGTTCTGGTGGAACATCACAGCGATGAAAATTTTTTTCTTCGAATGTTGGAAATTATGTAGTGTTTCGCTGAAATTGTAATGAAGATTCTTCGATCTTTTTTCGCAGTAATTTAATTTTTTGGCGGGATCTGCTTGATAGAGATTATTCTCTTCGTAATAGTAGTTCATCACCACATTTGAATAGATCATCCTCATTTGATCTCTTGGTGATACGCATCTGCAATTGAACATGAAGGTGTTGGCCCAGACCATTATCATTTTGTTTTTCCTCAACATCAGATGGAAGATTATCTGGTAGAATAGATACAACATCACCAAAAAAAGAATTATCCTCAATGTTAATTTTATCAATCCCTTCATTATCTTCTTCTTTATAATTTGTCTATTTTATACGTGTGATTTTTAATTTTATATCAAATAGAAAAAAATCAACAATCAAAAAAGTTAATATAATCCTCCCAAAAGGTAATGATGAGTGAGTAGAATATGATATTATTCTTTCTTATTTTATATTTTTTTATATTTTAGGAATGCAGATGTTGACCCTTCTTTCCTTTCTTATAATTCCTATTTTTTTTATTATTTCTTTATTTTTTTATTTTTCTAAACACACAGGAAAATAAAAAAAGAAAACTGAAAGAAGAATTGGATAATACAACTTTGGATATTAAAACTTCATTCAATATGTATTCAAAGAAAAAAAAAATTATAATTTAATTGTCTTTGTTGATCAACATGCTGATTCTTTGCTGAATCTTATTCCCAACATTTTTATTCACAACCACATTGCTGTTGGGATTGTTTCCATTAAGATTATTGCTCGAAGAATTGTTGCCGCTGGTCCTAGGGAGATTTCTTTGAGGAGATTGAACTTGAAGATCCTTTTGTTTGTTCTCTTCGATCAACAAATTACACTTTTTGTCAGAATCTTCAAGTTTTTGTTGAAGAGAACTGGATTTTTGAGAAAGGTGATCAATTTCCGATTCTTTTTGGGAGAGATGCAAAGTAAGCTCTTGAACTCTCAAAGTCAATTCGTCAACGTTTTTGCTCAAAGAATTAGAACGAGAAATATTATCTTTCAATTCATTTTCCAAACGTTTGATATCTTCATCTTTCTTCTTTAATTCTAATTGTGAAGAATTAAACTCAATGACTTTATTATTAAAAAGGTTATTTAAATCATTAAATTTGAGAGAAATTTCATCAAAATCTTTCAAAGAAACAGAATTTTGCTGATGTTGACTAAAAAGAAAAGTTTTGTTCTCCAACTCTTCTCTCAACTTCAAAATCTCCTTTTCCTTATAAGAAACCTCATTGCTGGCAGACTCCAACTGACTAGACATTTCATCAAACAAAGAAATGAGTTCGTTTTCCTTGAGAGAAAGGATATTGGAACTGTCACTTTTGTTGAGATTGTCTTCATTACAATTTCCATTTACTTTTTCCTTTTCACTATATCCTCCTTCATGTTTCTTCTCTAATTCACTTTGGAGCAAAGAAATCTGGTCTTCTTTCTCCAAAAGCAAACTTTGATCTGTCTCATGCTTTTTTTGCAACTCTTCCAAATCAAACGTTTGGTTTTGGATGCTCTTGTCTTTATAAAGAATCTGTTGATTCAACTCTTCGATTTGTTTTTGTAATTCCTCTATTTTAATTTTATCGCTTTCTGAAGTTTGCAACTTTTTGTCGGATATTTCTGATGAGATATCACTGAATGACTTGTTGACGGTTCTTTCATTTTCACTTATATCTAATTTTTTGTTAATATTATCAATAGTTTCTTCTTTTCCCTCTCTATAATTAACAACCTAAAAAAAAATTAAAAAATTAGTTAAATAATTCTTCCAAATTTTGCAATGAAAAGTTTAATCAAAAATTTTTTTACATCAATGTGATCAAGAAATTGAGGAGAGCTATTTTGAGATATTTTATCAAATCCAGAATTCGGACAGCTCTTAAAATGCGTCTGTATCAATTTTAGCATCTCTAATAAAGATCCCTCCTTGTCTGAGACACCTGATTTGAATTTGTAAGGCTTGTAGAGCTTGGAGCCACTTTGGTGGAAAATTCTGAAATGGAATATCTCACTTTTAATCACTACTGACACTGACAAATCTCCCACTGAGCTTGAAAAACGTATGATAGCCACATTACTAGCTTGATTACTCAATATTTTCTCAGAATCTGATTTTAATTAAATTTTTTTTAAACTTTTTAATTGTAAATGGTTTGAAATTTAATGAGGGTGATTGGATGGTAGATGATTTTAAATTTACAAAATAATTTGTGAAGATTAGTGGATGGAAAAACATCTTTAATCCATTATTCAGAAAATTTTCAATTGAATATGTTTTCAAAGTGTATCATTGAATATAATTTTTAATCTATGTCAAAATAATCAATTTCTAAATTCTATATGCCTTTGAAATTTCAATTGATAATTGATATATTTTAATGTTTTCAAAATCTATTCATCAAATATTCAATATTTGAAAATTATACGTGTTATCCACTTTTTTCTTTTTTTTTTATGATTGAAAAATAATACTCACCTTTAGTCGATACTCTTCCAAAAAAGAATGGGCTCGAACACAATGTAAATACAGATGGAAGGAATCTACTTGATTGGAAACTATCAAAGGAATCAACCACCTCAAAAAAAATCTGTTTATCTACTATACTTGATTCAGCAAATAATAATTCCAGATGTTTATATTCAGTGCTTTCTGAAGATATATTGTCTATTCCAAAATTTTCTGATAATTTGTTGATAAATTTATCTACATTCACTTGTTCTTTGCTGAAATTGCTATTCCAAAATTCTTCTTTTGTCTTCATCTCCTCGTATATTTCTTAAATTAAAGAAAGATAATTTAGTATCCAAATTAAATTCATGTTTGAACAAATCGATTCTTTAATAAAAGTTTACTTACACAATTTACAATCACAATTTTTTATTTTATTGGTTGATTTTTGAAAAAATAAAAATGAGATATATGTTAACCAATATTTCTTATTTCAACAATCAAGATTTTTTATTTATCAAATGAATGTTTTCCTTTATATCTTTATCACCAGAGTATCAATACATAATCTAATATTCTTTTGCATTTAAGTTGATTTAATCAATAAGGATATTTGGGTTTCATATTTCAGATGAAATCTTTTGAATTTCAAGGAAGTAATCACCATCAAAATTTTCAAATTATTCACAAATGAATAGATAGAAAAGGAGAATTTATCTGGTGAAATTTCTTACTAATTTCTTATTTTTTTTCATTTAATTGATTTATGACGAAAAATTTTGAACAAAAAAGCAAAAATATATCAAAAATTTACCTTATCTGTATAAATATAAAAGTGTTTCTTTTATGAATTTTAGATTGACAAAGATTAAAATTTTTTTTTTAAAAGTGGAATTAATTATTTTTTTATTTCCTTTCAAAATAAAATTTTTTTTTTCTCTAATAAAAGAATGAAGAAAAGAAGCAATATTTCAAAGAACAAACCACTTTCATTCAAATTTCCTTCAAAAAAAAAAAAAAATGATCTCAATATTATATTTTAATCTTTAAATTATTAATAAGAAGGAAAGATAAAATATTATTATTCAAAATAAATTAATAAAAAAAAAAACCAACCTTTCTTTTTTTCCCTATTGGTTAATAAACAGCAATCGCTTCTCTAGAAAGCAATTATAAATTAAAAATACACATACAAAATGGATAATATCTTACTCCCATCTAATAAAAAGAGAATTGTTTTAACTGATGATCAATATGCAATGATCTTCCAAAAAAGAGAAAGCAAAGAAAATGTCTTAGGAAGCATCACCGTTTTAAAAAGACCAAGATCAAGCACTGGAGACTTTCTTAGAAGAAAAAAGAATAACAACTAAATAAAACAATATAAAGTGAAACTTAAAACACATATATTTGTACTTTACAAACAAATTTTCATTAAAATCAAAAATTTTCCATTTTTCAATATTAAAATCACGTTTTCTTTTCTTTTTTTTACTTTGACTGATCTTCAAATAGAAAATTAAAAAAAGTTAATTTTATCTAAATACCATATCTAACAATTTTATAAATGATGTACTTTTAGCTTTAAATTGCCCATCATAACAACTGAAAAATATTTTACCAAAAAAAAAAAAAAAATAAAAAAAAATTGTTGTTTGTTATAAAGATAAATAAATACATTAACAATGTCTACAAATACACCACAGAAATCAAAAAAATCAAAGACAAATAAGCAAAAACAAGAAATAACTGAAGAAGAAAAGAATCAAATAAATCAGCTTATCATAGACTTGATAGATCCGCAAAAGAAAGATAATTCATTAGCTGAGCTTTGCAAAAGAAAAGATTTTCCTAATTTAGCTACTTTATTGTGGTATAGCACATCAACAATATCTTCTTTATTGCAAGAAATTATTTCTATTTATCCATATTTGCATGTGGTAAAAAATAAACTTTTAAAAATTAATCCCTTTAACATATAACTTTATATAACCAAAAAGAATTCACCATATTTGAAAAATACTATATCTGAGAGAATATCTCATTGTTTGACATTATTTCAATGTGTAGCTGCACATCAAGAGACAAGAGTATTATTTTTGAATGGTATAAAATTTTTTAATGCTTCATAATACAAGATTCCCAACTATCATTTTGTTACAATATTCTTTATATTCATACCATACTTACATATTTTGATTTACAGCACACATCCCATTATTCCTTTATCCAATTCTCAACACAATGAAACAAACACAACAATATGAAACATTGAAGGGAACATGTTTGGGTGTTATAGGTGAATTGGTCAAGGTAAAATATTGCTTTTTTATATTTCAAAAAAAAAAAGAATCATTCAATCATTTCCTTTTATTCTTTTACTCTATATTCAGTCTGATAATTCAGAAGTGATAAATTTCTTATTGCAAGCTGAAATCATACCAATTTGCCTTCAGATAATGGAAACAGGGGAGGATTCTTGCAAAACAATCGCAACATTCATTCTCCAAGTAAGATCTATTTAACATTTTTTAATGAAAATTTATTGGTAAAAATGATTGATAAAGGATCAATATAAATCAACATATACAAATGAGAATATGATCATTTGGATCTCATTTATCAATAATATAGAATCTTATGTTGAGATATAAAAATTGATCCAAAATATATGCATCATATAATGAAAAACTTTTAAAATATTCAATCGGATATGGCCTTAATAAATTTTAAATTAACTACCTATCCTCAATCACAAAAATATTGGAAATGTCTCAACAAACCACCCTTTTAACATTCATCTTTTCATAAAGAAAATTTTATTTGATAATAACGGATTGACTTATATTTGTGCTACCTTGGAAAGGTTTAATGCGGTAACAACTGTTTTGTCTTCTATTGTTCTCAAGATAGATAAGGAAAAAGATTCTGCACGATTGTTGAAGCACATCATCAGATGTTATCATCGTCTCACTGAAAACACAAGAGCCAAAGAGGCTTTGAAAACTGTCATTCCTCCTCAACTCAAAGAATTGACTAATCTTTTAGATAATTCCACCAAAAAAGTATTGAATCAATTATTGACTTCCCTTGTTTAAAAATTTTGAAATAAACGAATAAACTTTTTTTTTTTCAACATCAAAACTAACAAAAGATATTGGAGATGAGTTTGGATCAATACTTAAAATATCATAACAAATCAACTCAAAGCTTTAATCAATTTTAAATTTTTAATTGAAATTATTATAATTTATATTTGGTGCTAAAATAATTATCAACGAAAATTAGAATTGTATACAAATGAAAAATCAATTGAAAAGTTAGAATGGAAGGGCATCATTCAAAAATTTTGTTTGATTAACAATTGCAATCTTTTTAATTCTTTTTTTTCAGCAAAATATAAAAAATAATTTAATAAAAAAATAAAAAAAAATTGAATATAAGGAAGAAAATGGTAAGATTTCAACAAATAATTTAAACAAACATTCAAATGAAATTTATTAGGACGATAGTCATAATCCAAATCAAAATAATCAAAATAACCAATATAACCAAGGATATCCTCAACAGAATCCAAATTATAACAATGGTTATCCTCCACAACAAGGATATCCACCACAAGATCCAAATTATAACAATGGTTACCCTCCACAACAGGGATATCCTCCACAACAAGGCTACCCACCTCAACAACAAGGATATTATCCACCACAACAACCTCCAATGGTATATAATGATCCAAATCATCCATCTGCTCCTCCACAAGTAAAAAAAAAAAATTTATTTTATACGTTGAAAGAGATATATATATGAAAACAAAGACATAAATTCAAAATTCACAAAGATAATATTTCATAACCCTTTTATATTCTCAATTCACTGCACATATTTTAAATCTTGTCAAATTAAAATTTTATTAATTTTTTCTCCCAAACAAAAAAGACTGTTGTTATTGAAAATCACCATCATCATGAGAAGCATAGCGATAGCAGCGAGGAAAGAAAAAAGAAAAAGAAAAAAGAAAAGAAAGAAAGAAAAAAAGAAGAAGAAAAAAGAAAGGAGCATTGTTATGACAGTATTGTAATCCTAATTTATTAAAAATCTAATATAAATTTCTTTCAATCAATCATAATAACATTTTTCTCTTTTAGATATGTTGTGCTTGTTGTTTGATATGCATGGATTGTTTTTGTGATGTTGGTAAGAATTTTTTTTTTTAAAATAAAACCCTTATAAATCTTAATTCACTATTCATTCTAAAAAAAAAAGGTTGCAGTATCTGTTGTGCTTTGCTTGGATAGATTTTCCTTCTTTTTTTTTGTTCAAAAAGTTAAATTTTTTATTAATAGAGAATTATTAAAAGTATATTCTACAACCCCTTGTAAAATCTATTTTGATTCATTTGCCAAAATTTATAAAGCTCATTGTTGTAAACGAATAAATATTATTTTTAAATTTACTTGAATTTCATCTACTTAAATTGAACAATCATAAACCTTCCAATTGGTTTGGAAATCCAAATTACTTGTTTTGCATTTCAACATTTTAAAATAAAGATTAAAAAAAAATAATATTCAATTGGAGAACATGTTCAAATTCTTTTTTCATCAAAGATTTTTAAAACACCATAAAATAAGAAAGATTTGAATAAAAATTGAAAGATAAATAAATTCATTGAACCATCATCATAGAACAAGAATACATCTAATCATTATATTAAGCACCTTTGAAAAAAAAAAAAAAAAAAATGAATAGATGCAGTGCCGCATATATCTCCTTATCAATACTGATGGTGGCGATATCTGTGATATATTTTAGCACAGTGGTGCCATCTAATGTGGTGAATAGATGCGCAAAGTTGAAGAAAAATACATTAGCGATAGGGATCGTACAGATCTCCCTATTAAGTGGCTTCTGCATCTTCTTTTTCTTCATGGAGAGATATAAACTCTCCAAAATGAGACAGAGGAACGAATATCTCGAGGAGAATCTAATCGATGATAATGAGAGCAATGTATTGGATCAAAGGAAGAGAAAGAGATGTCGAGAATCATGTTTCAGCAACATCTGTTCAATATCATTCTTATGGATGTTTATAACAGGGTTTATTTTTTTATAATTAATTTGTGACTTTTATATATTTCGGAGATTTTTTTATTTTTTTTATATTAATTTATAAAATCAACTTTCTTTTATTATTCATTTTATTCATTCAAAAAAATTTTTTCTTCTCGAAAAACACAGAATTTTTGTTCTCGTTGTTTTGATTTATATCGGAATTTGGGGACACTACTACAACAACACAACAAACATGGATTATGGAGATTTAGAAATTATGGTCAACATATCTACAAACGGCTTAAATATTTACAGAGAAGAAAATGTAAAAAAAAATTAAAATTTTATTTATTATAAAAAAAGATTTTTATAAAGAATAAATAAAAAAACAATTTTTAAAATGAAAAAATTAGATTAAAAAATATAAAAATATTAAAAAATAAAATCTTTATAAAAATTATTTTTTAATCATTTTATTGTAGGGAATAATACATATTTCAGCACAAAATGATTTCGACATGTATTTCGCGCAAGGATACGCCACAGCTCAACAAAAACTGTTTCAAATGGAAATCAGAAGGAGAATAGGATACGGCCGCATGAGCGAAATCGTAGGAGAGAAGGGACTCAAAGTGGACAAGTTCTTCCGCACTTTGAATTTAAATCAAGTTTCACGGGGGACTGTTCAAAATCTTGACAACGCCACTTTCAACATGATTGATGCTTATGTGCAGGGTGTTAATACTTGGATTCGTGGCGCTCCTAAATTGTCTCTTGGGTTTCATATGTTGGATTTTAAACCAGAATTGTACACTGTAAAAATATTTTGAGTTTTTTTAAAAATTAAATTAATTGTTTTAAAAACATTAAATTTAAAATTAATTTTTTAAAAAGATAAATAAAAATTAAAATTGATTTATTTGTTTCAAAAAAAGTAGATAAAGAATTTTAAATTAAAAAAATTTTTCATTCTTTAACAAATTTTTTTGCTTTCAAAGAAAAATTGAATTTTTTAAAGATAAAAAATTTTTTTTTTTTTTTTAGATTGAAGATGTGGTTTTGATGTACAATCTTTTTTGTTTTGACAACTCTGTGAATATGAACAGAGAGTTAGAAAGACTCAGACTTTTGATCTCCAATAATCTCACAGCACAAAGAATAGACCAACTTTTCCCGACCTACCCCTCGAACGCTCCAACCATTTTATCGAATGAAGATGTTTATACAAATAATAGCGGAATTAAAAATTTGAACGGAGAAAGAAATTCTGACGAAGAGTTTGATTATGTGAATCTCCTTAAAGGTTTCTTTTCTCAAAATTCCCTTTCTTTTCCTATCCCAAGCACTTCCACCCAAGAAGACATTTTTTTTGAAAAGTTTGTCAATTATCAATTCAACTTACATCTACCCAGTTCTAATGCTTGTAAAAATTTTTTTTTTATTTTTTATTAATTTTTATTTTTAAATTTTTTATTTATATTTTTGATCTTCATTTTTTATTTTTTATTTTTTATTTTTTATTTTTATTTTTTATTTTTATTTTTATTTTTATTTTTATTTTTATTTTTATTTTTAT
>JAMYWO010000652.1:0-10869 GCA_024220525.1 Cochliopodium minus | reverse complement strand
AATAAAAAATAAAAAATAAAAAATAAAATAAAAAATAAAAAATAAAATAAAAAATAAAATAAAAAATAAAATAAAAATAAAAATAAATATAAAATTAAAATTTTTTTACATAGACAGCTTCACAGGGAGCGAGTTTGTTAATGAAAGAAAGAAGTTCATTGAAGAGTTGGAGGAGGAAAGAGAGGTTGAGGTTGGAATTCATCGCACTCACAACAAACTTGTCCATTTCCTTTTGCTTCTCCCTCAAATGATCCACATACAAACACACCATCTTTTCAATTGCTGCTTCTCTTATCCTCAAAAAATTTTCTACATTTAAAAATGATTTAATTTAAAAATAAAAGTAAAAATAAAAATATAATAATAATAAAAAAAATGAAAATAAAAAAAAAAATAATGTAAAAAAAACAATTAATTAAATGATTAAAAAAAAATGAAAAAATAAAAAAAAATTACCTTTTGTAAAATTTTTGGAATAATTGTATGCATGATGAAAAAACATGAATGCTTTTGAACTGATTATATTTTTGGGTCTCATGATATTTGTCAAAATTTCCGCCTTTTTAAAATAAAAAAATTAAGATCAAAAACTTTTTAATAAAAAATAATAAAATAAAAATGAAAAATTAATTTAAAAATATTCTTAAAAATAATTTTAAAAGTAATAAATTAAAAATAATAAATAATAAATAATAAATAATAAATAATAAATAATAAATAAGTTTTTGTTTTTTTAAACCATTCTGAGTTTTTGTTCGAAATTGAGAATGACAGTTCCAAAAAGAGTACACCAAATCTTTTCACTGCAGAGATAACCTATGTTTTGTTTTTGTTGAGTTCTTTCATTCAACATCCCTTTTATCATCTCCTTCAACTTTTCTATTTGTAAATTGTATATCTCCTCTCCATCTATGAACCTAATAAATAAATAAATTAAATTAAAAATTAAAATTAAAAAATATAAAAAATAGAATTAAAAAAATTAATTAAATTAAAATAAAAAAATAAATAAAAATAAAAATAAAAGATAAATTAAAATTAAAAAAAAATTATTTATTTTTACATAGTTTTTTGACCACCAATTCCTTTGATTTTTTTCATTTGGTCGGTGTGGGGGAGGCAGATGCATTTGACGTTTTGGTACATTTCTTTTACCACTTTGTTTTCCTCATTTTCGAAAAAATTCTTCGTGCAAACTTCCACGTCCATTTCGTCATCTAATAAAAATTAAAAAATTATTTAAATTAGAAATTTAAAAAATAAAATAAAACATTTAATAATAAAAATAACTTAAATGAAAATAATAATAAAAATAAAAATATAAATTATTATTAAAATAAAACATTCACAATATTATCAAAAATATGAAATATTGAATAATAAATAAAGAAAAAAATAACTTTCAAAAAATAGTTTGGACAAAAAAATCATAAAAATAAAAAAAAAATAAAAAAATTAATATAAATATAAAAATCAAAAATAAAATGTGAAAAAGAAAAATAATATTAAAAATAATATTAAAAATAATATTAAAAAATAAAATAAAAAATCATGAATAAATATTTGATAAAAAAAATAAAAATAAAAATAAATATAAATAAAGAAAAAATAAAAATCAAAAACATAAAAAGAAATAAAAAATCAAAAATCAAAAATAAAATATGAAAAAGAAAAATAATATTAAAAATAATATTAAAAATAATATTAAAAAATAGAATAAAAAACTATGAATAAAAATAAAAATTGGATAAAAAAATAAAAAAATTAAAAGAAAATAATGAAAAAGAAATAAAAATGATTTTCATACCAAGAGAAGATTTGTTGTAAACGAGGATGAGGGAAGGGGAGTAGGCAGAATCGATGTCGTCAGTGGATTGATGTACCAACTTTTTAACACGTTCCAAATAAGAATGATTTGCAAAACTTTCATTCCAAATAAATATTATCACGTCACTCACCACAAATGCCAACCTTGCCAAACTCTTTGCCACTGCCTCCCTTCTTTTACTTTGATATTCTATTATTCCTATTCAAAAAAAAATTTAAAAAAAATTTATAAAATAAACAAAATTTTAAAAATAATGTTGATTAAAAATCAATAAAATAAAAAATATTAAAATGAAAAATAAATAAAATAAAAATTTAAATAATTAAATGGAAAAAAAAATAAAAAAATAAATAAAATAAAAATCAAAAATCAAAAATGTAAAAAATATTATAAAAAATATTTAATAAAAAATAAAATTTAATAAAAAATATTGGAATTATTTTACCTATTGATTCAAATACAGAAAACATTTTGGCAGCCAATGTAGTTGGTGGTTTTCCTCCATTCTCTATTTTAAACAGAAAAAAAAATTTTAAAAATAATTTCTGATAAAATAAAATAAAATAAAATAATATGTAAATGAATAAAATAAAATAATTGTTTGTAAGGAAATTAAATTTAAAGAGAGGAATGTTTTTTTTATTTTTTATTTTTTTAATATTTTTTATTTTTTATTTTATTTTTTAAAAATATTATTTTTTTTTTTTACCTCCTTCAAAATCGAGAAAACGGATACTTCCCATTTCAGAACTAAAATTATTAGGTGAATCATATGCTAAAATAAAAAATGAAAAATAAAAAAAAATTTATAATTTTAAAAAAATTTAAAATTATTTTTGAAATGAAAAAAAAGGGAATACCATTAACATTGGAGGTGGTGGGAGCATTTTCTTTAGGTTTTGCAATGGGTATGTTTGATGTTTCTATTAATGATCTCAATGTTGTTGTTTTTCCTATTATATAAAAAATGAAAATTTATATTCAAAGAATTTATAAATAAATTTTAGTTTTTAAAAAAATAAAAAATAATTTAATTAAAAATATCTTTGATTATTTAAAAATAAAAAATATAGTTGATTAAAAAATAAAAAATGTCATTTACCAGAATGTGTATCCCCTGTTTTTTTTTTGTAAAAAATAAATTTTTAAAGAGTTGGTTAATCTGTTTGTTGCAGAAAGATTAAAGTATGGGGGGAGAAAGAATACCAATGATGGAAACAATTTGGGCAATGTTTGTTCTTGATGATCTTTCTACAAGAAGAGGAAAATGATTTGACAGTTTCAATCTAAAATTTTCATCAAAACATGCAATCTCATTCTTCAAAATTATAAATTTAAAAATATAAAAAATAAAAAATAAAGAAGAAATTGTGAGCAATGGTAAAGAAATGAAGACCTTATTTTCATTTTCCTGATTTTCATCTTCATTATCATTCGATTTGATAAGAGTCAATAAGGGCAATAATTCTTGTTTTATTTGAATTTTTAAATTTTCTAATTGTTTGAAGGATTCATTCCCTTCCTGTGTTTCTATTAAACTTTCTTCTAATTTTTGGAGTATATTCCATAATCTTGATTCACTCACATCTTGCGAATCCTTTTTGATACTTCTCACATCTTTATTATTCAGCACAAATAAATTAACCAATATATATAAAGGGAAATATAAACAAGGTGATCAAATCCCTTTTTTAAAAATTATTTTATTGAAATTTTAATTTACCGTTTAAAATATCTTCTAATTTTGTTTTTTCTTTTTCTATATCAAATTTTTCATTGATTTCAATCTTTTCATTGTCAATCTTCTGGTTATCCATACTGTTCATTTTACTTAATTATAAACGTATCCAAATTTTATTTTTGATTATATTTTTTATTGAAAAAAATCAAAAAGAAAAAAAAAAGATAAAATCAGTGAAAAAAATTCAGTGATGACATATTTGTCGAAAAAGGAAGAAAAGATTCAAATAAAAAGATTGTGAAAAGAATGATTTTAATCAAATTTTTTTCTCCCTGATGAATATCAAACAAATTTTAAACAATAAAAGAAAAATCAAAAAAAAACAATCACTTAATCACTCAATACCAAAGTTTTTTTGATTCAAGCAAAGATTTGTACTTTATAAAGACTTGATGTTCTTCTTCAAGAGTAAGATTGAGATAATCACCTTCAAGAAGATGAACAGCATCTTTTAATTCTTCTTCCAATTCATTACTGAGCCTCTCTTCTTCTTCTTTTCTTTTGCGCTCTTCTACAACTTTGGGATCTTCTTGAGGAGTTGATTGTTCTTCATCTTTCATGTTTTCTTCATCACCACTGTTGTTATTTTCGTTGTTGTTTTCGTCCAAAGAAAGGGAGGCGGAGAGATTAGAAAGGGAAGAAGAAGGAGAGAAGGGGAGGAGGGATTTGTAATTTTCTTCTAATTGAGAAAGAGAATAGGGGAGGGGATGAGATTGAAAGGAAAGAGAATTTTCTGTCAAAAAAAGAATGGCATTTTCCAAATTGTGGTTGGATTGATGAAGAGCAGAAAGAGAAAGAGATTCATCAAAACCAAGTTCGACCATTTTCTTGCAATTTTCAATGAGTTCTCCATCCCTTTTCCTCTTTTCCCTTTCCTCTCTTCTTCTTCTTCTTTCTTCTCTTTTTAATTTGAGAGAAGTTTCGAGGATTTGACGGCGATTAGGATTGGTCAAAAGATCAGCAACAGCTTCTTCGTCATTGTCTACTTGTTTCAATGCTTCTGCAACCAATCTTTCAGGAAAACCCAACTCATTGACGTAATAGTTGAGAAGGCGGATGTTTAATCTTTTCCCTTTCGCAGTTTTTCCGTAACTCATCTCTTTAATTCTTTCATTTTCTCTTTCTCTTTCTTTTTTGCTGATTTCTTTACTTTTTTCTTGTTCATCTGAAAGAAACTGAATCGCCCCATTCAAATCTCTTCCCGCTGCCCTCAAACCTTTTCTTGCAGAAAGTTCATCGTAACCAATGCTGAGCAATTCAAGGAAATTGGGATCATTTGGTTCAATTCTGAACTGAATTATCTCATCTTCTGCTTGCTTTAAATAAGAAATGGAATCATGAAACAATCCCTTGTGGAATCTCAGTATTCCTTGAAGAAGATGCAAACGTGCATACAAAACCTTTTGAGGAGCCATCCCACCAGTAACTCTGTTCAATCTTTCCATTTCTTTGCCGTAAGATTTTTCCAAGAAAGAATTTGCAGATTTAATTTTCTCTGAAGCATTTTGTAATTGCTCTAGATTTTGATTTTGATAGTAGGCCCATGCGATATCCAAACAAAGCAAACCATAATTGTCGATTATTTCCAAAATCTCTTCAGAAACATTTAAGAATTCTCTTTCAGAAGCCTCAAAGATTTTGATTGCTTCGTCATATTTTTTGTCTTTAAACAATTTCTTTTTTCCAAAATTGTAAAGCATTTGCCCACAAGTGATTCCTATCCTATCTTTTTCTGTCATTGGAAATTCTTTTCCTTCACTATCAGTCAGCACTGCAAATGTGTTGTTATCATAGCTATCTCCTTGCCTAATTGCTATTCTATGAGCTATCTCAACCAATTTTTCTACTGTTTTTCTTGCTTCCCATTCTTTTCTTCTAAAATTCAAAACTTCTTCACTTACATTCTCTTCATTCAAATTTAGATCAATCTTTATATTGTTATTATTGTTATCATTGTTATTATTTATCTTCAAATTTGTATTGTTGTTTGTAAAATTATTATTATTTGTGTTATTTTCTATTTTCTTTTGTTTTGGTGGAGAATTCATAGGTTTCAAATCTTTCTTATCATATCTTGCGAGCACTATCTTTAATTTTTCTTTATTTATTTGATCCTTTAAAATTACATCATCCTTTAGATAATGTCCTGCAGCAAATACCTTGAGATTAATTGCATCAAGATTTATTTTTGCCAATTCTATTATTTTTGATTTCAACTCTATTCCTTTTTTGTCCTCTTCAAAATCAAACTTTAATGTAGTAGTATCAATCTTTACATCAAATGAAAACATTCTATTTCTATTATTTCAATTGTTATTATAATAGAGAAGAGAATTATAGAAATTTATTTGATTAGAAAATTTCTTTTTCTTTAATTTTTTTTATTTTTTAATTTTTATTAAGATGAAACAAATTCTTTAATTATTTTTTATTTTTCATAAACTCAACTAAATTTTAAAAAAAAAATTTAATTATAAAATGTTGAGACAAGTCAAAGTTTAATTCAAAAAAAAAAAAAAAAGTGTAAAACTAGATCAAAAAAAAAAAATGGATTTGCGTACTTTAGATTTCAGATTTATTAAAGCTTATATTGTTAACTCTTTTGGACTATTTGTTATCATGATAGTTGAAGAGAATTTAAATCATAGTGATTTTGATTTAAATTTTACTTTTGCTTTGTTGCTTTTATTTTTTGGAATGGTCATTGTGCTAATCAGATTAAAAGTGAAGAAAGAAGAAATTAAAGATAAAATAAAAGGTTCCTGGAGAAATGTTTTCTTAGGAATTGGCGAAACTGGAACTATCTCAATGATTATTTACATTTTATCATTACTTTTTTGTATAAGCATGGGGCTAATCAGGAGTATTCTCATCATAAATGATCTCCCAAATTCAAAAATTCTTTCTTCAATTTTGAAAATGGAATTTGTTAGCTTTGTTTATTTTTTGATTTTGATTGCATTTAATTCTTCATTTAAAGAAAAGAATGAAGAAAAACAAAGTAAAACTTTTTTTTAATATTTTTATTGTCTTATCCTTTATTTTTTCTGAAAAAGGAAATCCCAAATTTGATACAAGCCTTATTTTACTTTTCTGTTGTGCCATTACTTTTGGGATGTACAAAGAAATCTTGCTTCAATTTGAATATGAAACTGTTCCAATTAGCTCTCGTTGTTACATGATAACACCTCTTCTCACAATAAATCTTTTTTTAATTTATGTAACAAACTTGTTCTTAAATTCTTTATTAGAATCAAAAAAACCAGCCTCTTCACATGCATCTTTTAACCAAGAAATGAGTGAAGCTGGAAGTGTAGAGAATGATGAAGAAAGAAAGGAAGGGAGAAAGGGAAGGAGAAAGAAAGGATTATTTAAAAGATTTTATTTTGTTAATTTTTTTTCTATTTTTCTTGAATTTCTCATTTTCTTTCTTTGCATTTTCACTCTAATAAATCAATCCGCAAGACTCAACCATTTCATCAAAAAAATCTAACAAAAACCCCACATTAAACTTTTTTTTTTGTTTATTTTATTTCATTTTATGTTTTATTTTTTATTAATTTTAATTTTAATTTTATGTTTTATTTTCATTTTTTAAGAAAACTTAATTTTATTTAATTAATTTGAAGTAAAATTATTTCCAGATGATAAAATATTTCCTCTTTCCACTTCACTAACTTGGTTACCCGACACCATGAATGTTGGTGATCCCTTTAAAAATTTATATTTATTATTTATCATTTATCATTATTTTTAAAGTAATTTTTTTTTATTTACTTATTTTTTTATTTTATTTGTAATATTAAATAATTTATTTATTTATATTTTTTATTTTAATTTGTAATATTAATTAATTTATTATAATTATTTTAATTTGTAATTTATTAATTTATTACAATTATTTTAATTTGTCATTATTTTTTTTTATTTAAAATTTTTTTTTTACTTCAACACAATTAGGAGTATTTTCACCTTTCATTTGAAAAGCTCTGTGAAAAGATTTTAATAATGCACTTTGATCTCCAAATATCCCCATGTTTTCATTATGCCTTTTATCAAAATTAAAAATACATTCAAAAAAAAAAAATTTCTTTAATAAATTTAAAATAAATTTAAAATAAATTTAAAAATAAATTTAAAATAAATTTAAAATAAATTTTTTAATTTTTAAATTACCAATCATCAAGTTGAGAGTGAGAATGAAATTCTTTGAAGTCTTTTCCAACACTTATTCTCGGTACTGGTTTACTCTTACTTTCCGATACATATTTCACAAATCTTTAATTAATTGGAAAAAAAAAAATAAAAAGAATAAAATAAAAAAATAAAATATTGTATAACAAATTTTTAAATAAAAAAAAATAAATGTTTTGTATTGTATCATAAAATGAAAATAAAAATGAATGTATTGTAGTATTGTATCATGAATGTAGTTGTATCATGAATGTATTGTAGTATTTTGTTGTATCATTAATCTTAAAAAAAAAAAATTAAGAAAAAATGAATGTATTTAAAAATTACGAGGAGATATAAGGGTCATGGAGGAAGTCAATGTGAAAGTTTAGTTGCTTTAGAAGATCCTTGCAGAAAAGTTGACAATTATTCCCTGTATATTTGTGTTTATCAACCAACATTTTATTTTTCATTTTTTATTTCATTTTTTATTTTTCATTTTATTAATTATTATTTTATTAATTATTATTTTATTAATTATTATTTAATCAATATTATTTATTTTAGTGTTTATTATTTATTTTATTAATATTAATATTTATAATCATTACTTTATTAATTAATTATTAATTAATTATTAATTAATTTTTATTATTTTATTTTATTTTATTTTATTACAATTAAATTGATTAAATTAATTATGTTATTAATTAGAGAGGAGAAATACCAGTGTTTTTGTAAATTCTTTGTTCATTCCATTTTAAAATGCAATCAACGATTTTAGTACGAGTTTCATCATCATTTTTTATGAATGAAATTTCTTTTTCTTCTTCTCTTTCTTTCTCTTTTTCTTTGTACGTAGGATAAAATACACTTATACTGTTTTTACTTCCCCACGGTAAAATAAACACAAAACTTTTCATTTATTTATTTTCAAACGGAAAAAAAGAATTAAAAAAATTCTGATTTTTAATATCGATAAATTAATAATTAATAGGTAAATTATTAAATAAATTAAGAATAATTAATATTGATAAATTAATGATTAAAAATAGAAATTAATATTAACAATGTTGAATAAATGTTTACTTATTTAATTTGGGGATGATTTAATAATTTTTGAAAATTTATGTCAAAAAAAAAATTAAAGACCTTGCATCAAACCTAATTTTCTGATTGAAAAAAGATATCTTTTTAATGTAATTTCGATTCAATACCAATGTATCACTTTTGTTCCTATCTAGATAATTGTTTTGTAAACAAAAATTCAAATTTTTTTTCTTGTATCACTTTTTTTTTTTACTTGTATCGCAAGATGTGTTGCACCATAATCTTCTAAAAATGATGCTTTATTTCAAGATGGTAAATTATGAAAGGGGAATAGTATTGAAGTAAAGGAGAGTTACCTATATATCTTTTAAATTTTCCCAAATTGTCTTTAGGTGGGATGGGTGAGAAAATAACTCTTATTTCCAATTCTCCAGTTAATTGATCGCCAAATAATCTATCCATTATCCTTTTTTCATTGATTTGATCCAAATATTCTTCTCTTATTTCTTCTACAGAAGGAAATTCACTTTTCTTTTCCAATAATTGATAAACTAGATGAAAAAAGGAATGTTTGTTTAATTGGATTCTTATGGATTATTTATTGAGAATTCAATTTTTTAAAGAGGACTACTCATTAAGGGAATATCTTTAGACGATTTATTTTTGGGATTTGGCAATGTTTTTTCACATTCAATCAAAACATTTGGTCTCCTATTAGATGAAGTAAATAGGCTTTTCATTTTTTTTTTTTATAAACTACAAGAAATATATTTTGAAAATATTGTAAATTGCATAAGGGAAAATTAGTTTTTCTTTTTGAATATGTGTCAAGATATTTTGAGTGTGGTGATTCGCAACTTAATGCAAATTATTTTTACTTATGTAAAAGAGAATTTATCTATCTGAGATGTGGGAAGTGAGATTATTTCTTTGAAAAATACAAAGCAATATCTAACATGCTCATATTTTTTTTAATACAACATCAAAAATATTCTTCCTCACATCACTACATTTGAACTTTGGCCAATAATATGTCAACAAATCATTCCATAATAAATTTGAATTTCCCTTTAAACAAAAGGCAATAGAGTATAATGTTATTTATTGTTTATGCAGCGAAATAAGATATCTTTCCTATTCGTTTCTAGTTTTGAAAGCAATTTTTTGATGTAACAAATGAAATTGATGCAACCCAATATAAAAAAATGAAGGAGAAAAATATAGAATAAAAAACAAATTTGAAACAAGTAATGATGAATGATAACCATCCAAATATACTTCTTACATCCTAAAAAATTTGGATAGGCAATTTTTTCGATTTACAATTTCACTGGAATAATTTTTGAAGAAATGAAAACGATGTACCTACATTTTTTCTAAACACTGAAATTCCAAAATGAAAAAATAGATCACTTATTGAAGAGATGTGAATATGACAGGATAATTTTATACATAATCAACACTGGACAGAATTTTGCTACAAACCATTTAAATCAAAATTTTAATAGATATAATACATCCATTTTATTTCTTTATTTGTAGATTATCTTTCCTTAATGGTACCCAATGTTCCCAATAGGAATTGTCTGCCATTTTACCAACCAATTATTTTTTCTTTTCTTTTTTTTTTTTTTTGAACTTGTGATATCTTTTTAAGTTTACAATCGATATCTTTCAGTTCACGTGAGATAATCTTGTAGAATTTAATTATTTTTAGTTCACCATTTTCCAATTCAAAAATTTTTTTTTTCTGTGAAAGAAATCTCATCCAATTTAACAAATCTTTAAGTTCAAAATCATTAAATATTTGTGATATCTTTGGTTTTTAAAGGGATATCTCTCAATGCCAACAATGTTCATTCAATATAATCAAAAAAATCAAACTGCATAAATTATCAATTCCATAAATTCTTAATTGTAAAATTATAACAAAATATTAAAAAAAAAAAAAATTATATAAATTATAAAAATAATAAAAAAAAACTCAAATCGCATAATTTAAAATTCATTTCAATGGTAAAAAATTATAAATAAATTTTTTTTATTTTAATTTTTCTATTTATTTTTTTAGAACAAT
>JAMYWO010000651.1:0-10870 GCA_024220525.1 Cochliopodium minus | reverse complement strand
AAAAATAAAAAATAAAAAATAAAAAATAAAAAATAAAAAATAAAAAATAAAAAATAAAAAAATAAAAAATAAAAATATTTTTAATTACCAGATACACAAAAACTTGCTTTTCCAATGAAAGCTAATAAAGCATCTTTGTTATCTTCCCAATAGTTCGAAAGTTCAGAACTTTTGGGAACTTTTTCATCTCCCAATTCCATCGTTATATCCTACCAAATAGAAAAAAAAATTAAAAAAAGAAATAAAAAAATAAAAAAAAAATTTAAAAAAATAAAAAATTTAAAAAAAAATACCAAATCCCCGGAATTAGAAAAAACATAGTTCCTTTTTAAAAAAAAAAAAAAATTTTACGTTTGTAATTAAAATAATCAAATTTTTTTTTTTTACCAATCTAAGAATAAAATAATAAAAAATGAATCAAACAAAAAGAAAAATATTTTAAATAAATCTTATTTTACCTTGCTAAAAATATAAATAAAAAATAAAATAAGGCTGATCAAAAATGTTTTGTATAAATAATATTTTATTTTTACCATACCACCATAAAGTGTATACCAAAACGCTCCGTTAGTAATTCCAAATTCAAACTCAGTGCTAAGATAAATGTAAAATGAAAAATAAAAATTTAAATAAAAAAAATCAATAAAAAATTAAAAAAAAACAAAATCAATAAAATATCAAAAAAATAAAAAAATACAAAATACAAAATACAAAATGCAAAATTAAAAAATAAAAAATAAAAAATAAAAAATATTGAAATAAAAAATGAAAAATAAAAAAATAAAATTTATTTACCTTTTGGACATTGTTTTATGATTTATGGAGTAAGTCAAAGCTAGTTCTACAAAAGAGCTATCATCTGGAGTTCTAGAATAAACTCTATTATCTTCTTTGTTTCCATCAAAAGGATAATTTGCTCTATTCAAAAAAAACAAAACAAAAAATTAAAATAAATTAAAAAAAAATTAAAAAAAAAATTACACTAATGCTCCACCTAATAATCAAAATAATGTTTAAATTAATTTGATTTTTTTATTTTTTATTTTTTATTTTTTTTACCGTGAAAATTGGCTGATACTACAAAAGAATGATTCAAAGAGAAATTGACAATCGCTTGGGTTTCGGGCTGAACATTCTTAGATTTTCCATTCCAAGGGTCTTGGAAATTTCTGTTCAAGTCTACTCCATTAGCATTTTCTCTTGTCAACTTTGCATATCTTTAAAAATAATTCTTAAATATTTTTAAATATTTTTTTAAAAATTTTTTTAATTTTTTTTTATATATTTTTTGAAATTTTTTATAATTTTTTAAATATTTTTTTTTGAAATTTTTTAAATATTTTTTCTAAAATTTTTTCAATTTTTTTAATTTAAATATTTTTTTAAATATTTTTTTTTTAAATTTTTTAAATATTTTTTCTAATTTTTTTTCAATTTTTTTTGATTTTTACCCGTCAGGATTTAACGTTGGCATAATGTATAATTCCATGCTTTGAATGTATGTAGTGATTTGGGTGTCTATTTTGTAGTTGTAGAGCAAATGGTCAATTAAATAAATCAACATCATTCTCCTAAAAAATTAAAATTAACAGAATACTTAAAAGAGTAAAAAAAAAAATAAAAAATAAAAAATTATAAAAATAAAAAATAAAAAATAAAAATAAAATAAACAAAAAAATAATAAAATAGAAAAATAGAAAAATAATAAATAAAAAAATAATAATAATGATAAAAATAAAAATTTTCTTTACCCAACAACTTCATCTCCATGCATATTTCCAACATACTTTAATTGAGGTTTGTTACTCTTCTTTTCGTCGTCACTTATTTTCAAAACCAATAAATCTTCTCCCTTTACACTCTGTCCTATCTTCTCCAACTTGGTGATGCTTGGGTACTTGTTAGTCATGTTGTATAAAAAATCTTTCAACATCTTTAAAAAATAAAAAATATTATGGAGAAAAGATAATGTTCTTGAAAAATAGAAAATTAATATAATTTAAAAAATAAAAAATATTTAGATATTAATAAAAATAAAAAATAATATAATATTTAATTAATAAAATCGATGAAATAAAAAAATAATAATACAAAAAGTAATAGTTCAAAAAACTAGCACAAAACAAAAATATTTTTAAAAAAAGAAAAGATAGTTTTATTTCAAAAAATATTTCAAAATAAAAACAATAATAAAATTTTTCTTTATTTTTTTATTTTTTATTTTTATTCTTACTTGATTAGTGTAGTATTGATTCATCACCACGTTCCCAGATGGAGAATCTTTGTTCACCCTCGAGTTTTTGTATTTTGATCCCTCCTCTATCCTTTGTCTGTATACGGATGTATCCACCCATTCGAATTGTATATTCTTCTCTTTGAGAATCTCAGATTGTTTTTCTGAGATTAAAAATATTTTGTGAATTTAATAAATTTTGAGTGTGAATGAGATAATTGTTTGTTCAAAAGAATTCGAATTTTTGTGGATATTTTGCAAAAATGAAATTATTTCAAAAATGTACGTACATAAGATCTTATTAAATGTTTTTTTGATTGATTGGATAGATTCAATTATGTTCTTAAATGATACATCTTTAATCATTCTAATTTATAGTCTATTTCATCACCAAAAATTTATAAAAAACATGGTGATATAAATGAAATATATATGTTCTTTTTTTTTGAAAGAACTACATAGATTGATTAATCCTTTAATATTATTTTTTTTTCTTCGCAATATAATTTTCCTTTCATCGTTTTTCTCTTTATGATATATAGTAATTATGAAATGATATTTTCAATTACCATCAATATATGCACTCACTATCTTCTTTGTTCTGTAATGATCGAAATCCAGATTCATCTTAGACAAAATCTCAATTTTGGATTTGTCTCCATCATGATAAATCTTGGCAGATTTCTTCATGCTGCAATGAATAGAACTTATCAAAACAAAGATCAAAATCAAAAGAGAAATTTGCTTCATTTTTTTTTATTTTTTTATATTTTTTATTATTTATAATAAAAATAAATTAAAAAAAAAGTGATTTTTAATAAATATTTGTTGTTAATATGTCAAGTTGTTGAAAAGAATTTTTGTTTTCGAAAAACAGATTGTGAGTATTAAAAATAAAAAAAGGAAAAGATTTGTTTGTATTTTCTTTCTCAAATGGAAAGCTCCAAAAATTTTTCATTGACAAGCTCTTGAGCGATCTAATAAGTAAAAAAAAAAAAAAAAGGTCAATTAAGAAGAATGAATTTATAAATCAAAATAAAACAAGGAAAGAAAATAAAAAAAAAATTAAAAAAATTTAAAAAGAAACCATAGAAACAAAAAAAATTAAAAAAATAAATTTGTATTAAAAAAAGAAACTTACTTTAAACCTCTCTGTCATTATTTTTACAATCTCTTTTTTGTTTTTAATCAAATCATTCCTCAAAGTCTCGATGTGAGAAAGATGCAAAGGCTGGCTCTTGAGAGCTTTATTAGCACGCTCATTACGCAAATTCTCCAAGTCATGAACAGAGGTGGGAGACAATAACTCTTTGAAAAACTTGTTGATTTTGGGAATGAAATGTTGGATCCAGTTGTTGGTTGCTTCGAGGGAGTTCCCGTTGGAGAAAGATCTTCCGTTGGAGACTAGCTGGACGACTTTACCTATTGACAACAATATTTCTGATTTCTCTCTTCCAAAAGGACAATCTTTAATGAAAAAAATAAAAAATAATATAAAAAATAAGAAATGCGCAAAAATAAGAAATGCGGAAAAAAAGTGCAAAAAATATCAAGAAATAAAGATAATATAAAAACGACTAATTTAGAATAATAGAATAAGATTAAATAAAAAGATTTAAATTAAGAAAAATTTAAATAAACAAAAAAATATTTTTTTTTACCATTAGAATGTACATTTATATAACGATATGGAGATGTTAAGGTAGGATTCAAAATTCTTAGAAAAAGAAATCCTCCAACAATTTTCTGTCCTTTCTCTTCCAAGTTATCTTTGATCAAAAGCTCTCCTGTCTCTTGCAAAATTTTTCTTGGAATGAGGGGAAACTGTTCGACAGAACAGAGGATGGGGTCAAAAAACTTGGTGAGTATAGCAACAAAATTTTGTATGTTTTTTTCTTTTATTTGTGGATCTTCATCATCAAACTAAAAAAAAAGGAATATAATTAAAAAATAAAAAAAAATAAAAAAATAAAAAAAATAATTACTTTGAACTTTTTAGCTGTTAATTCTAAAAATGTTAGGATGTGTCTTAGAAAAAACTTGATGTAAGAAGACTCGTTGATGAAAAAATAAGCAGACATCAACTTGGTAGCAGGACTGACACCCCTGAACATCGAATTTTCTTCGTTTGTCTGATTTGCTACTTCGAATTTGTTTAAATAAACTAAAAAATCAATGGTACATTTATTTGCATCTATTAAAGATAAGATCGAAGTTAAGACAGGTCCCGCATCGAATTTTTCGAGCATTTCGCTGTTAAGGTCTATGCTGGGCTTTTTTTTGCTTTTTATTTTAGTGTTAGTGGGATTTACTTTTGTTTCGTGTTTGAGTTTGTGTTGGACAACTGCCCTAAGGAGGTCGTACATTTCTGGTTTCATTATTTTCTAAAAAAATTTTAATGAGTTAAAATAAATTTTATTAATATTTGCATTCAAAAATAAAAATGAAAAAATTTTCAAATTAAATTTAAATTAATTAAATCACGTTTTGTGTTTCTTTATAAAAAAAAAAAGAAAAATTAACCTTTTCGAAATCTAAAAGAGAAGAAATTATTTTTTCGCTCTTAGGCATAGGCATCATTTGGTTAGAAAGCTCAAATATCTGAACATAAGGTCTGAGGATGTCCAATATCTCCAATTTGGGAATTTCGAAAATGTGTTTATCGACTTTTTTACCCTCTTTATTATAATATTGTTCAAAAGCATTGTTGAGAGAAAACAATTCTAATTTTTCTTTTTCTACAAAGTTTTGAAGGACTATTGTTGCAAAACTGAATTTTTTTGATTTGTTTTTTGTGCTGTCGAAATTGTTGATTTCCAACAAAAGTTGGAAATGGGAGAAAATATCTTTTTGCTTCAAATCATTGATGAAAAAAGCTAAAATGAGGAATAGGGTATTTTATTTAACAAAAAAATTTATATTAATAAAATAATAAAATAATAAAATAATAAAATAATAAAATAATAAAATAATAAAATAATAAAATAATAAAATAATAAAATAAAAACAAACATAAATAAAAATATTAAATTATTAAAAAAAATCTAGAAAATAGATATTTACGCATTCCGTCCATATTTTGTGTAATTTTTTTGATGTTTTGTTCTATGTTTATGGTTGGGTTTACTATATCTGGTACTCTTTCTTTCCTTGAGACTTGCATTTTTTGGATGAGCATATTAAAGGAGATGACCACATTGGACCCTGTTGTTCCACTAACCTTTAATAATTGGCAGTCTAAGTTCTCCGCCATTGAAATATATTTTTGAGAAGGAAGAATATAATCCGCTATTAAGGAGATTAAATAAAAAATTAATAAAAAAATATAAATAAAAAAAAAAATATTATTTGATAAGAATATAAAACCATAATTGAAAATGATCTTTGATTATTTCGATAAAACATTTTTTTTTTTGTTATGCATTTTTGAAATCTTTAATTTTTACCTTTAGATGAAACAAATACGACCGGATATCCTTTTGTCTTGATATATGATAATATTTTATTCCAATACACTAATTATTTTGTTAATTTTAATAACGTAATTTTAATAAATGGGATATATCCGCTCTATAAATTTATGCTTTTACCATCATTTTCGATATCTTGTAAAAATCCATAAATCCCATCTGCCCATTCCAACCATTTCTTATATGATATACGGTATATAAATATTAAATTAAATTATTTTTGGTTCTTTTTTACCAAGGGGATCAAAAATTCACTTGATTTTGGAACTATCTCAACTATTTGGAGTTCCACTTGTACTTTATTGAATTGCAATGAATGATAATAAAAGGTATCTAAAAAAAATATTTATTTTAATTATAAATTAAGGATATTTTAAAAGATCAGACCATGTTGGATGGGTTTCAAACTATCTATTTCACCCGTTAATAGATTTCGGATGAGGCTGGACTTTCCCACTCCCAATTCACCTATTATTATCACTTTTGATATAAAAGAAAAAATAATATTAATTTTTTATGCTTGTCCATGATATTAATCAACTTTTTAAACTTTATTCTGTTTAATTTAATGATCAGTATTTTTTTTTCGATTGATGAGGGTGTTTATTTTTTTATTGTGTAACAAATATATATAATAAAAAAAATTGATCACCCTTATATTGAATGACATTTTGTTGATGTAATTTAGGTGTTTGTGGTACGTTCATATTATAAAAATATATATTCAATTTTTTTTAATTTTTAATTTTTTGATTTGTGAAAGATATTTTATAAAGGAAAGAAGTCCAAGTGGATCAATATCTTTTGGAAAGAAAATTAAAGCAGATAAACTAAAATCCAAAGTTGATCTTTGTTTTTAAAAAGTCAAAGATGTCCAAATGAAAAAAATTAAAAAGATTAAATCGTAAAATGGAAATAATAGAAGTTAGAGGAAATATTTATTCGGAGGAGTTCGATTAAAATTTTAAATGAATCTTTCTGTTAATATTCAAGAATAAAATGATCAGATGTTCAAAAAAATAAAATTACTTGACAAAAATTATCGAAAAGTAGAAAATTTTCTAAATAAAGTGGCTTGTTTTATTGATTATATTCAGAATAGTTTCTCGATATCAACAATGTTCTTGAACAACTCATCGTTGGATTTCTCAATATCAAGAAAGTAATAGTAGATGGCAGGCAAAGAGGTGTAAGGAGCGAAAGTATACAAAAGAGACAACATGGCAAAGAAAGAGATCATTTTGGTACTGTTGCTGAAGTGATAGTTATCAGGATGGTAGTTGCTATTCTTGATGGTGGTCATAAATCCTACAAAAGAAAGCATGCCTATGACAGAGAAGCCCACATTTCTTCCTACCAAACGAACAGAAAAATGATTGAGTCCCATCGCAGGGAGAAAATGGATGGAATTTCTGAGGGCAGAATATACAAAGGAATAAAAGATGCAGTTGGAAGAATAATGGTTGGAATAGGTGATAGGAACGAATGTGGAAGTGATCTTATCGTTCCATTCCTCCTCTTGAAATCCTATTGCGATCTTTTGATTTTTGCTGAGACAATTGGCGAATCTGATGTAATTCTCTGTGATCCCTGGCTCGATATCAGATATATTAAAAAGAGCATCATAAAATCCTTTGGTTCCCAACATCATGTTTGCAGTTTGTTGATTCATGCTGAATGCCTTGATGGCTTTGATTTTTTCGACATCAGAATTTGTTATTTCTTTTTCTCCAAATTTTCTTTTGATGTTGATCACCTCTCTTCTCAGATTTTGATCCATATCTTTAGGTGACAACATTTCATATATACTTCTTTCCTTACTAGATTTCAATGATTCATATTGTCCATATTCACTATCATAATAGCCTTCTCTGAAATTTGAAAGCAAAAATGTAGAAATCAGTTTGGAATGCTTTGTTTTTGTTTCATTAAAGATCATTGGATTGTTTTCTGATAAGATTCTTAACAAGATGAATTCATTTTTGTTATTGGTATTTCCTACATTCTTTATCACTGCATTATAGAATCCCGATTTCAATTGTGCTTCCCCAAAATCTATCCATGTTGCGAATCTTGTATCCATCTTGTCCAATAATGTATTTACCAATTCCAATTTTTTCTCTTTATCATCCCCAGAGATGATTTTTGATGAATTTGTCAAATAATCCTCTTCAGAATATATGTGTTAATTTTTTTATAATGTAAATATATTTTTAATATCTAACATGTTAATTCATTTTATATACCAAATATAAAAAAAGATCCATAAACAATCTGATATCCATATTTTTTTTATTTTACCATTATTATAATTGAATGCTTCCACTGTTTTATACACAATGAATATTCCGAATCCTCCAAATAAAATTGATTCAAAATATTTGTTTCCTATTCTCTTTTGTATTCTTGAACTATTAGTGAATTTGATGGTATTGAAGATATTAAATTTTGTGGAAGTTTTTGAGAAAAATTTTTGGGTTGTGAAGAGATTCTTAAACTTTAAAATGTTCTTCATTCTTTAAATTGATGTATTAAATGAATTGTAGAAAGGTATGATGCTGGTAAATAATATTTCTCCTCTTCAATTTTTTTTATATTTTTTCTTGAGCATATCAATTAATTTATAAAGAACTTGAACATATGAATAATGACCTCAGAACAATTATAAAATGATGGTTAATATTCATTCTTTGAATTTGTGCATATTTATTGGATCTATTAACATTAATTATTTGTGAATAGTTTTTGACCACCAATTTTATTTTATATTCGTTTTTGATTTGAATAAAAATAAAAATTGGGAAAGGAAGAACCAACCAATAAATGAATAACAATCATAATTCACTTGGATTAACTCTTAATTTAGTTCCTTTGGAAGTTGAAAAATTAACTTTTTTGCATGAAGCTGCTTTGAATTTAAAAGATGGATTGGTTGAGGCAATGAGAATCATCAAGAAGACAGATCAATCGAATATGTATACTGTTATTAACAATAGCAATAATAATAATTTACAAACTCCTTTGCATTTATCATCACAGAGTGGAATTTTAGATATAACCAAATTATTGATAGAAAAGGTAAAACTAAATAGAAAATTAGAAAAGGATCATGTTATTATGATCAATTTATTGCAAGTATTTTTAAAATTGATAAGAAAATAATGGAAAGAATAAGAATTATAAATATTATCATTCAAATCAATCTATACATTCAATAAATATAAGATATGACATCTTTTTAAATGTAATATGAGTATATAATAATCGTAAAATTCAATTATTTAATTTAAAAAAATTCCCACTTAAAGGATGAAATTATCAGAATTTTAAATTCTAATAATTCCTATATTTCAAATAGGGAGCAAATATATATGCAACAGATAAAATAGGAAGAACACCATTCCTTTATGCTGTGAGATATAATCAAAAAGCTACAGTCAAATTCTTGCTAGAGAAAGGATCGAATCCAAATGCATCAGATAATTACGGAGAAAATGCACTGCATTATTGTGCAATGCATTCATATAACGATCTTGCAATTTATCTAATCTCTGAAACAAAGATAGACATCAATCTCCCTAATAAATTTGGAGAGACTTGCCTTCATAAAGCAGCACGTGTGGATGATTATGAAATCTGTAAATTGTTTCTGGATAATGGTGCCAAAAAGTCCGCCAAAGGTTTGTGTGGTCATCCTTTCGATCTTTTGAAGCTCAAGTCTGGTCCTATTGCACAGCTTCTTTCTCTCAAACCTAAAATTACTGCTAAAGTTGACATAAGAAGATCTTTTAAAGAAAAAAGGCTTTCGGACTTTGTGTAAAAAAAAAAACTTTTATTGATCATTTAAACATTTTTATCACCCCCAAAATTACTATTTTGAAATTTTTTTGAAATTTTTTTTTATTGTTTTAAAAATTTAAAAATATTATTTTTTAAAACTTTTATTTCAGACAGTTAGATTCTTTTTCCAAGGTCATTTCAACTATTAAAGACAGTAATAATGATTTGAAGAAGATTATGGGCAAAGACACACCCATAAGCAAAGAAATTTTTGAGGGAATCAAACAGCAAAACTACAACGTGTTACTCGAAAACGATAACGAGCAAACTAAGTTATTTCCCAAATATCAAAATATTTTAAATCAATTCATCGTAACAGGTGTTTTCAATCCTTACAGAAAAATTTTCTACGGTAAAAATTTATTTTATTTTTATTTTTATTTTCATTTTATTTTATTTTATTTATTTTTATTTATTTTTCAATTTTTATTTTTCAATTTTTTTTAGAAAAACCACATTTGATATTTTTGACCAAAAATATGTTGCCTTTACATACCAAAAAGAAAGAAGTTGACCCAGAATACGCAATATTTGTTGTGAGGAGAAAAGAGACGAAAGAAGGAAAGCATCCCGCAACTTTGTTTTCAATGTGGGTAAATAAAAAATAAATAAAAATAAAAAGTAATTAAAAATTTAAAAAATAAAAAATAATCTTAAAATATTAATAAAATAAAATAAAAATAAAAAAATCAAAATAAATAAAAATAAATAAAAAATAATCTTAAAATATTAATAAATAAAATAAATAAAATAAATAAAAAATAAAAGTAGTTAAAATTTTAAAAAATAAAATAAAAAATAAATAAAAATAAATAAATAAAAATAAATAAAAATAAAATAAAATAAAATAAAAAATAATCTTAAAATATTAATAAATAAATTTTTTTTTAGGGATGGAAACAGTTGTATGTACCTTCTGTTAATAAGGATTTGAATTTTGAGGACCATGTTAAACAACATTTGCTCTTCTTGTCGTACACAAAACCACAAGAACTATATTCGATTGCAACCCCAATGGCTCTGCTCGAAACAGGGAAGGACATGATATCAATGGCTCTCAAAATGACAGAGAAGAAGTCTGGAGAAGATTGGTGTATGATAGATCATGTCGATTTTCCTTTTGAGATTTTGGTCCTTGAGGCTCAGTATGGAATGTCTAATTGTTTTCTCGTTGGTGTTACCATTTGCAAAGAAGGTCAAACTGAAGAAATGATGTTTGAAAATGGTTAAAAAATAATTTTTTAAAAAAGATAAAAAATAAAAAATAAAAAAATAAAAAATAAAAAATAAAAAATAAAAAATAAAAAATAAAAAATAAAAAATAAAA
>JAMYWO010000649.1:0-11007 GCA_024220525.1 Cochliopodium minus | reverse complement strand
AAAAAAAAAAAAATTATTTTTGAAAGAATAAAGAATGAAATAAAAAAAAAAAAAAAATTATTTTTTGAAGGTATGAAGAATTAATAAAAAAAAAAAAAAAAAATTTTACAATTGAGATGAGTTGCAAGAGATCGTAGACAGAAACCCTCTTGTCGATCTTGACAGATTTGTCAAAATCAGCCTTTTCAAAGTTGTTGGCAGTGATATTGGAGTTGTAAAAGATCTCGGTCTGATTTTTGACGTTCTCCAGCTCCATCAAACAAGGGGAGTATTGCATGAGGGGGTCGTAGTCCTCGACGTAGAGCTTGTGGCCGTCGAACAAGGGGGTTTCTCTCAGGTTCTTGTTGGGGCAGTTGAGCTCCTTCTCTTGGCTGTCGTGGTTGGTTTCGAAGTAGATCTTCATTGTGACGGCAGGGATGCCTTTAGAAAAGGAAGATGAAAAAAAAAAAAAATAATAAAATAAATTGAAAATCAATAAAAATAAAAATAAAAAATTATAAAATAAATTGATAAAAAAAAATAAAAAGAAAAATAAAAAAAAAAGAATATCAAAAAATAAAAAAAAGTTAATCATAAAAAGAAATAAAGAAACAAAAAAAAAAAAAAAAATTACCAGTGATTCTCTCAAGATTGATTTTGAGCTCACTAAATTGCATTACAGTTTCAAAGGGGATATACTCCAAAGGAGAAAAGGTGTTGTTTTCCTTGTTGAAAGCGGACACGCCGAGAACGTAGCAAGATGCCATTTTTTCGGTGAATTGGTGGTTGGGTTTTGGGAAAACTTCGAGGATGAGATTGTCGGTGACAGAGATGTTGGACATCATGAAAGTTTCACTCTCTATCATTTCAAATTAAAATAATTTAAAAAAAAAATTTAAAAAAATGTTGAAAAAAATTATAAAAAAAATATAAAGTTATTAAATTACAAAATTAAAATAAATTAAAAATTCATTTAAAAATTGAACTAAATAAAATTAAAATAACTCTTTGAAAATCACTTTTGGTGATAAAATTTTATTTAAATAAGTAATTTACTAAATAAGACAAGTTTTTTTTTTATGTGTAATTTACCTCTGTACGAATCGACTGCGACTTTATATTTGGAGTTGTACTTTCTGATACGAAAAGAGTTCTCCTTATCGTTGACCTTCCACTCAGCAGCAGCAACCTTGGAAATGGCAGAGATGTCGCTGTTCCTGCTGAAAGAGATGTTTTTGAAGCTTTCGGAGATTTCGAGCCTCCAAGGCTTGTCGCCCTCCTTCACTCTGCCGAGATAGACGGACATGGTGGAGTAATCTCTCCTTCTGTTCTTCTCCATGGCCCTTTCTTGTCTCTTTTTCTCTTCTTTCAGGGTGTCCTTGATTAGTTGTTGGGGAATCTTGGTCAGCTGGACATTTACATTTTCTGATTTTTAAGAGGAGAAAAAAAAATTTTAAAGTTAATTAATCAAAAAAAAAAAATTAACAAAAAATAGTTCCAATAAAAGAAAAAAAAGTAAAAGTACAATTAAAGGTTGTGAGAAAGGAAATTTCTTACCAACTTTTTTATAAACTAAGAAGATTGCAGATTCTTTTTCTCCGTTATTGTCAGAGAAAAAGGAGAAGCACTCTTCCTTGCTGGTTGTGTGTACAGTCTTGTCGGTGAAGTGGAGCCACTGTTCGCCCAACTCGTTCCTAGCGACGAGTCCAAACCCTTCGCTATTCCAGACGTGGCCTTTGTGGTAAGCGACTTGGATGAGCTCGTAGTTGACGTCATACGGAAGTTTGTTGAGTATCTCTTTCAAATTGAAGTTGCCAGGATAAACGAACTGGCTTGTGTTCTTGCCCTAGAGAATTGAGAATTATAATCAAAAAAATGATAATACTGGACAAAATATTTTTAAAAAACTGTTTGTAAAAAATAAAAAAATTTTTAATAAAATTGGTCGACTATAGATTCAAAATAATTAGAAACAAACAAGAAACAATTTATAAATAAAAATTAAAAACAAATAACTTTTAAAAAGTAAAAACAAACAAAAATTTACGATGTGGTGATAATCTCTGTTAAATCTTTGAGGGAAAATAAAGAGGTACTGAGGGAAAGAGATGTACTTGGTGATGTTGCTAAAGAAGGAGATGATGCCATCCTTGAAATCGTATTTGTTTTGGTCGATCTCGATGGAGGCAAAGTTTTTGTGGGTGTTTGTTTCGACTCTGAGACAGAACATGTCCAAGAACACGCTGACCAGTTGGGTGCCTTGGAAGTCTGGCAACAAAACTTGCAAAATGGAACTAAAAAAGTCCTAAAAAAAAATTTTTGAATCAAAAATTAAAGATCTTTAATAAAAAATTTAATGAAATAATAATAATTAATACTATTTAAAAGAATTTCATAATAATGAATAAATATATGTTTTTTTGAATAAAACTTACATTCGGGTATGTATATTGTATTGTTTTGATTTTTTCAACAAAGAATTCATATGGTTCGATATATTTCGCATTGATTCTTTCTAATTCAGTGAATAAATACTGTAATTGTCTGGCCCCCGAATTCATTTTGAGTTCCCCCTTTCTCTCCCTTTTTAATTCGACAAAATTCTTCCAATTCCATGAATATATTAAATTCCTGAATGGGATGATCATATACAGAGATTGCAAAAAAGAATTCAAATAATATACATCTTGATATATACACGTATAGAAAAAGAAATATTAGCTTTATATAAATGGAAAATAGAAAGGAAAATTAAAAATATTTCAATATGGAAATTATGAGTTTTTGTTTTATTGGGAAAATGAATCGAAATATAAAAGCCAAATATTTGAAGCTTACCTGGATTGGATAATCCCACATATCCAGAATTCTGTCTTTTGGATAAGCTATTATCTAATGGTTGGCTTTCTTCCAACTTTATATTTTTAAAAAAATAGATTGAAAGTTAAAATTTAAAAATTTGGATTTATCCATACCAATTCTACAATAATCGTTTCATGTATATATTTAAAATCCATTTTTTGATCATTATTATCGATGTTTATCAAATTAATTTTGTCAACTTCAAGTTTCAAATCATTTGCGATCGTTTCATAAAGGTCTTTATTTGTTGTATTTTGGATATCGAAAAATAAGGCAATTCTCTTCTCTTTGAATTTGAAGTTAATTTCATTCATTTATAAGACTTATCTTCCCTCTGAAATAATATTATATATGAGTTAATATTAAAACAAAATGTTGTAAAATATTTATTTTTTTACCCAATATGATTTTTTTTTTATTTAATGAGTACAAAAAGAACCACTATTTTTAATACTTTTCAAAAATATTGATCAAATCTGTCTTTGTTTAATTTTCTGGATTAAAAGTTTTGGCTGAATTATTGGTTTAATTCATGGCGAGTAAATATCAACACCACATTCGAAAAATAATTCATGCTCAAAATATATAAAAAAAAATATTGAGATAAAAAAAAAATGAAAATGTATTCCAATAAAATCAACAAATTATGGAAGTCAAAAATTAACACACAAGTAGTATTCAAAGCACAATACAGCAAGAATAGCTTCTCCCCAATTAATAAAATGATTGTAAGAGAAAAAGCATTCAAAATGAATATATCAAAAATACATACCACTGCAAAAGTAAACGATTCATCATTCAAAGTAGTCAAACATAGCGAAAGAATATCAGGAAGCAAACAACTCGAAAAAAGCTCATCCAAAGAAAGACCAATTTCACCTCATGTAACAATATTTAAGTTTCCTATTCCTGCAATTGCATCCATCTCTAATCGTTTCTCTGCAATTGGGCTTGTTGGAGGTATAAAAAAAATTTATTTTTGGTTATTTTTTATGACCCATATAATAAATAGGATTGGCACTTGGATCATTGATCACCATTGTTGGAGGATATGAAGGATTACATGCTACATTGGATTTATTCAAATCAAACGCTGTTATTAATTTCTTGGCAAAAGATTTGATTGCATTCCCAATCATCTACCATTGGTTGGCAGAAATCAGACATCTCTACTGGGATACCACTGCAAAGGGATTGAAACTTCCAGAAGTTAGAACCAGCTCCAAAGCACTCATTGCATCTTCTGTTGCATTGACATTAATTGTCGCATTGCTTTAAAGCATTATATAATTGATCAAAAATTAAAATATTAAACCATGATATTACATTTATATGAATTTCATAGTCATTATTTGAATGAATTTTATGTGATATCATATTGCAATTTTCAGATTTTTTTTGAGATTGAACTTTAATAAATTATTGTGGCCTTTAATTAGGGCTCTTGATATGATATCCTCTTGGATAAGTGAAAGTGGAGATCCCCTCTTCGGACAAAGTCAAACCAACACCAGAATCTCTTCTTCCAACCCAAGGCAATCTTGGACTGACACGATCGCAACAGTTCCAGTAAGCAGAACCAGAATCCAAGTTTCTTTGGACCTCTTCATAGACATCTTGAGTTTTGGAGTAAACAGCAGAAGTCAAGCCATAAGTAGTATCATTCATCAATTTAGCAGCCTCAGTGGTTCCTAAAAAATAAAAAGTTTGAAAGTACAACATTATTGTATTGATTAAAATAATGATCATTTGTACAAGAAATAAATATTTTATATTTTAGCTAATAAGACTTGAGTTTTTTGTATCTTTTCAAAAAACTTACCACTGACTTTCATAATTCCAATAATAGGACCAAAAGATTCTTCTTGAAATACTCTCATTGAGTTGTTCACGTTCAACAAAACGGTAGGCAAAAAGTAGTTTCCTTTGAGGGAAGGGTGTCTCTTGCCTCCCAAAGCAACAGTGGCTCCCTTTTGAACAGCTTCTTTGACTTGATCTTCCAAAAAGCCGACTTGGGTAGGCAAAGTCAAAGGACCTATTTAAGTTTAAAAAAAATCATTGATTTAATATTGAAAAAATAGATCTTCAACCAAAAAATGAAAATTTCTCTCAAAAATTTTTTTTTACCAATGTAGGTATCTTTCTCAAGAGGATCTCCAACCTTGTAAGAAGAAACCTCCTTGACAAACTCTTCAACAAATTGATCATAGACAGACTCATGAACATAGATTCTCTCGACAGAGCAGCAACTTTGGCCAGTATTGTAGAAAGCACCATCAGCAGTAGCAATGGCAACATTCTTGACATCAACATCGTTGTGGACATATACAGGATCCTTACCTCCCAACTCGTATTGAGTCTTTATAAAATATTTTCCGTTGTCGATCAATCTCTTTTGGATTCTCTTTCCTGTTGCTACTGATCCTGTAAAGAAGAGACCATCGATATCGAGATTCAAGATTTCTTCTGATGTGGATTTTCCTCCGATTACGGAAGTGAGGATCTCTTGAGGGAACCCAGATTCGTGGAGAAGTTCAATCATATTAAGACCTATCATAAAAAAATTGGTAAAAATGAAAATTTTTTTTAATTGAGTTATATGATTATAACAATAGATCATATGTTAATCTATTATCGTTTTTACGGCAAATATCCTAGAAAATCGTTAAAAGTAATAAATTGTGGGAATATTCCCTTTAATTAAATATTTATTTTATCTATTATCATGATAATAACTATAGTTATATCAGATAGATTTCGATATATGTAGGAATATTGAGATTATCATGTTTACCTGTTCTGCTTGCATATTCAGATGGTTTATATATAACTCCATTTCCAGCGATCAAAGCAGGCAAGACTGCATTGAGACCAACAAAGTAAGGATAATTCCATGCGGATATATTTGCAATGATTCCCAATGGGAGTCTTCTGATCTCTTCTCTAGGATTAGATTCTTGAACAACCTTTGTACCCAAAGCTCTTTCAGAATGTTCTATGAAGAAATTGATTCTTGGAACTACACCCTTGATTTCGTTATGTGATTGAGATATTGGTTTGCCTGTTTCTTTGGTGAGCAAAAGAGCTGATGTATTTTCGCTTTTTTCGAGCAATTCTTTGAATTTCTTCACCTTATTAATTCTTTCGCTCAATGTAGTTTGATTGAACCATTTCTTTTGATTTGCTTTTAATACATTGAATTTTTGGTTGATTGTAGTCTTATTATCTTCAGTGACCGCAATCAATTCTGCATTTTGGGTTGAATATTTGGAGATGTTGGTGAATTTGTTGAAATGATTGAACTTTTTCTTTGTAATTTTGTTGAACATTTTTTTATTTCAAAATATAAAAAAAAAAAAAATTATATAAAAGTATATATGGTGATATTTTTTCTTTTATCTTTATTTGTTGTTCATTTTTTAATATTTTACTTATTATCATATCAAAAGGGAGGTGTAAATACCAAAGCTTTGGTTATGATCAATAAATTGTACCCTTTGGGAGAAGGGGAGACTATTCCTGAGATCAAGGGAGTAGATCCAAATGAAATGAGAGAAGAGGAAGAAAATTGCCAAGATTATGGAGATGAAGATGAGGCAATTGGTAATAAAATCCGATGAAATTAATTTAAATTTTTTATAATACCCATTGTTTCCAAAAAATAGATAAATATACAGATGAAGTATGGAATCTTTATGATAAGAAGGGTGAAAAGTTCCTCAAAAAGAAAGATGGTAAATTTCTATTAGAAAAATAGATAACCCATATTACTATTAAATGTGATTGAATTGAAAGCATATTTATTTTTTGGAACGAATAATAATTTTTTTACAACGTTTTTCAATTCTTTCATCAAATAAAAATCTAGCACAACAATTTTTTAAGGATGCTCTTGCGATTTTTGCATTGAGAAAAAATAAAAAACCAAAAGAGATTCTCGGACAAACCAAGGAAGGTGATGCATTAAATACTGCATTCAATTTCCTCGCAAAGAAGGATAAGGACAGACTCCACTTCTCTGAATTCAAAGACTTTGTGAATTATGCGGATAACAACGATATTATTGCTCTCTTAACCGGAAATACCCAAAATTTATAAAATAATTGTTATAACAATAAAAATGAAATAAAATTTCTCAAAAAAGCTTAATTCTGTTTATGAATTCTTTATTTGCGATAATTCGACATAGGATGACTTTGAAAGAGAATTTTCCATCTTCACAAAATTTCGAAGTGACTATATGGAACTGAAGTTTCCAGAAATGAATATCGGACATTTATATAAAGTTAATTTGACGATATTTATTTTTCAAACAAATTTGTTCAATAAAAGTGACTTAAAGTTTGAAAGATTCCTTGTTGAACTCTTTAATAAATTTAAATCACAATTTGGAAGCAGCCAATAATCTAGCATTGGCCGCATTCATGGTATTCAGCATCAACATGGAGACAGTCAACAATCCGACCCCACCAGGAACGGAAGTGTAGAGGGAGCACTTTTCAAAGCAAGAGGGATCAATGTCTCCCACCACTCTGAAACCAGTCTTTTTGGATTTATCCTCGATATTGTTAATACCAACATCAATCAACACACTATCTTCTTTGATGTGATCGGGTGTAATGAGGCCTATTCAAAAAAAATTTCAATGAATAAATGAATAAAGAAACTGAAAAGAGCAAATGGTTTCAAAAAAAATTTTTTGACTAACTCCCAAATTTAAAAAATAATAATTTTTTTTTTCCCAATTTATTGTTTACCTGCTTTTCCCACTGCTACAACGAGTATGTCAGCCAATCTGGTGAAAATTTTAATGTCTTTGGTTTCGCTGTGCACAATGGTCAAAGAGACTTGTGCGTTGAGCCACTTCTGGGAGAGCAAATTGAAAAGGGGTTTTCCCACAATGTTACTTCTTCCTAAAAAAAAATTAAAAATTTAGCATTTAAACCAAATCATGTAACAGTTTTTGTTTGGCACATAATTTTTTCTGTTCAAAAAATTTCTCCAACAAAGAGTAACCTTTTGATCATTTAATTAGATTGTTTTTTTTTTTAAAACATCAAATTATATCAAAATTTATAGATCAGATCATTTCAGTACTTTGTAACATGGTGATTATTGTAAAATTGATAACATCTTTATAATATAATATATTTAAAAATGATCTTCAATAGGTTCAATATTAAAAAACATAAAACTCTTAGAAATGATTTATGATTTAGATCAATGATATGGTATCTTATTGAGATAAAAAAATTGATCCATATATAAGATAAAGTATAAATTCCCATCATTATTTTATTTTTAGGATTATGATGAGATTTATGATAGGATTGATCCCTTATGATTAAGATATTTTTTTTTTCTTACCAACTATCACAACATGCTTTTTTTTAGTATCCACCTTGGCCTCTTTAAGGATGGTATACACGCCAAAAGGAGTGCAAGGCATCACTATAGGATTACCCAGAGTGAGAGATCCGACATTCTGGCTATGCAGGCCATCCACATCCTTGATGGGATCGATCTGATCGATGATCTTGAAGGGATGGAGATGAGGAGGCAGGGGAAGCTGGATGATGAGCCCATCCACGTTGGGATCGTTGTTATATTCTCTCGTCTTCTCGATCAGCTTTTCCTCTGTGATCTTGATCGTTTCTTCGGGCTCATATAGCTTGAAATCGAAACCGATCTTTTCGCAAGTTTTTTGCTTCATCTTGACATAGCTAAAATTATAGAATTAAATTGATTATTTTCAAAAAAATGAAATCATGCCTGATTATTATAATTGATCTCTCACAAAATTCATTTGATTGAAATGATTTTCCATAATTTTGATTATTTTTATATCTTAACTCAAGATACTATATTTTGATCAATGAGATCTAAATTATCATATTATCATTTGTATATGTTAATCAATATTGATATTATCTTACTTATATGACACTTTTGGATCTACGCTGATCACCGCAAGACAAGGCTTTCTCCCTGCTTTTTTCTTGAATTCTATTGCATCCTTATTGACCTGATCCAACTATCAGATTGGTAAAAAAAAAAATTATAAGGTTTAAAGAAATAGGATGTTTGTTTGGGAGGAGATTATGACTATTTTATCTGATATTTCTTTACAATTTATTTTCTTCTCAGGGTATAATTCTGTTGAATAATTCTTCCCCGAGAAATTAAATGTGATTTTGTTGAGAGATGTGAAAAATAAATTTTTTCTCTTCATTTTTTTTTATTTTTTGAAGATATCATCAATAGCCAGTGATTATGGAATCCATTTTTGATTAATGAAATGAGAGGATTAAAGTTGTTTGAATTTTTTTTTATGCAATTATTTCAAACTAATTAAAAAAAATGAATGAAAAAGAATCAAAGCTCGATAGGGAATGGGAAACCTATATAACTGGAAAAATACCTAATTTTGCATTGTTGCATGTCAAGGCATTAGAGGGTGGATTGGGAGAATTGAATTTGAGATTCATCTATTGGATGGTAAGAATGATCCTTATCAAAAATAGAATATCACAGTATGTTTTTAGTTTGATCATAAATACTCAAACTTAAATTTTAACTTCACGTATTCATTTCATAATTTCAAAAAATTAAAATTTTTTAATTATGAATAGAATAGATGCCAAAAATGAAATATATTTAATATCCTAATTGAATGGCTTACCATTTTATGATGGTGTTCCTATCATAAATTTATAGAGCGATATTGTTCCAAAATAAACAAAAAGCATTTTGATTGCATTTCTATAGACATATCATTTATAATAACGTGATAATTTGAGCCTATTGAATATCAATTGATAGAATACTTTTTTCTAAATATACCATCCTTGAAAAAATTTTTACATAAAAATTGATGATGTGACATCACAGAACCCTAAAAAACCAAAATGAGAAAAAAAAACTCAAATACTATAAAAAAGTGATGTAAAGTATTGTTGGCATCCTCAATATTTCAAATTTAAATGTTTCCGTATTTATATCATCAAAATCTCAGAGATTCATTTTATCTGACCTATCTAATCTCAAATGAAATAATATTTCCCCAAAATTCTGTTTCTACATAAGAGAATTTGATGCATCAGATTCTTTTTTATTTTTTTTCTTGGTGCTGTGATTCCTTGAATATTTTCAAACAAAACTTTTTCAAACAAAATTTTTTCAAACAAAATTTTTTTAAACAAAATTTTTTTTCAAATTTATTTTCAAATAAGATTTTTTTTTTTCAAGCAAAATTTTTTTTCAAATAAAACTTTTTCAAACAATTTTTTTTTTTAAATCAATTCTTTAATTTTTCTTTAAAAAGATTTTTTTGGAAATTCTACCAAAAGACGCAAACGAAGAAAGATGGATGGAAATAATCAAGGAGAAGAGAAATGGGTACGACGAACTAAGCGAAAGGTACAAAGTGGATGAAGACATGTTTGATGAAAAGAACAGTGAGAATTTCGAAGATAGCAACTCTCTCATCATCATCAAACAGGATCTCATCCGTACTCATCCCGAAAACGAATTTTTTCAAAGAAAGGAAATACAAGATATCATGTTGAGAATATTGTGTAAATTAATAAAAATTTTTTCCGAGTTTTTTGAAATAATTTTTATTTTTTTTAAATAATTTTTATTTTTTTTTAAAAATTTTAATTATTTTTTATTTCAAGATATTTATGCCATGCAACACACTGATACTTCTTACAGGCAGGGAATGCACGAGATTCTAGCTTTGGTAATTTTGTTTTTGTGGTACATTCCTTCTTAATTGTTTAATTAATTTTCTAGGTTGTTTATTTGTTGTATAATTCCAAACATACTATGTGACACTTTTTTAAATGACAGATTTATGTTTTTTATTATTTTTATTTATTGTTTTTTATTTTTAATTTTTTTTAAAACAATTTTAAAATTTTTATTAATTTTTATTAATTTTTATTTTTTATTTTTTATTTTTTATTTTTCTATATTTTTATTTTTACATGTTTTATTTACTTTATTTGTTGTTTTATTTTTTATTTTTATTTTTTTTATTTTTATTTTATTTTTTACATGTTTTATTTACTTTATTGTTTTATTGTTTTATTATTTTTTATTTTTTATTTTTTATTTTTTATTTTTTATTTTTTATTTTTTATTTTTTATTTTTTATTTTTT
>JAMYWO010000646.1:0-11047 GCA_024220525.1 Cochliopodium minus | reverse complement strand
TTTTTCTTTCTTTATTCTTTTATTCTTGGAATACCAAAAAAAAAATTTAGAAAATAGATGAATCAAAATGAATCCCATATTGTCAAAATCTTCGAACCATCCAACACTGTATATAATATTAATTGTATAGTAGAAGTTATATCTCCAATATAGAGATGAATGATTTTTTTTATCGTATTAAAAATATGTGTCTGGAGGTACATATTAAAAAAGAAAAAAAAATTTCCCCTTATGATAAATGAATCAAAATGAATCCCATATTGTCAATATCTTCCAACCATGTAAACTATTTGTTTTGTTATCAATATTATTTAATTTTAGCCTATTTCACAACTATCTCACAGAAAAAATAAAAAAGAGAAAAAAAGTGAATTATTCAGAGTTGATCCAAAAAACCTTATTAATGTCAGAAATGAAAGGTCTCTTGAGTGGATCTTTGAATAAGCAATTATTTACCTTTTCATTTTATTTTTATTTGATTGAAAAGCATTTTGCTGTTAACATGGTGGAATTGTTTGTGCATTGGTTTCAAATTTCGAACAAGCTTTGAGATAGTGAATATTAAAGAAAATTAAATTTAGAATTTATGATATAAGATTTTAAACAAATTTTTATTAAAACTTGTTTCAATCTCAATTTACAAATCATGAGACCAATTTTTAATTTTTTTTTTTTGAATGAGTCATTTTGGGTCAATTTTTTTAACTAAGAAAAATAAAAAAAAAAAAAATGGAAACTTCAAAAGTGAGATTGTATTCTATATTATGTTTGATATTGATATCATCTCTTCCGATGATCAAATGCGAAGATATAAATTTCGCCTCCAACAAAGACATTCAATTCCTCCATCAGAATTGCACGACATATGATGGGGGATGGTGCATAGATAGTATCTATGAGGATATAGACCATGAGGGATGCGATTTCGAGGTGAGGGCGGAAGATTTATCAGAAGAGGAATTTTATAGCGAGTATTGGAATAAAAAGCCCGTGATGATAAGAAATGCAGTGAAAGACAATAATCCCCTCTTCTCTGAATTATGCACCAAAGAAAAATTATTGTAAACAATAATACAATCAAAAAAAATTTTAATTTTTTATGATTTAATAGAGAGAACTGGGGAAAATCGAAAATTCTCTTGGCCACGGGTTTGAATTTTATCATAAAAAAATTTTTACAATCAATTATTAATTAATTAAAAAAATTATATAAAAATAATTTAATCTTTTTATTTTGTTTAAAGTTTTCATGAAAAAAAAATGTGAAATTTCATAAAAAAAAATGTGAAATTTCTGTTTTATTTTTAAATTTGTTTGTTATTTAAATTTTAGTTTTATTTTTTTTCATATTTAATTGTGTACATTTCGTATTTTATTGTTTTCTTTATTAATCCTTTTTTAAACTTTTATTTGATCGTAAAGCCAACACAAATTCTTACGACAAAGTCGAATCCACTCTAGAAAACTACATTCAAAACCAAATGGACCCACAAAACTTGTAAGAAATAAAAAAATCTCTTTAAAATAAAAAAAACAAAAAAAATCAAAAAAAAATCAAAAATAAAATCAAAAAAATAAAAATAATATCAAAAAAAAAAATATCAAATTTTTTTTAAGAAATATGAGCGGGTTGTCTACAGTGTATCACTTTGGAGATAATAATTGGGAAGACATGAACTCTTTGTTCGACACTTATGTTTTTCCTAAAAAATATATGGGAAAAACTACCAGGAGAACTGTTGCGTGGGGACTTTCTGGAACTGGTAAAGAAATTTAATAAAAAAATGAAAAATAAAAATTATCAAATAATTAAAAAAAAAAAAATAAAAAAATAATTACAAAAAAATAAAAAATAAATTATATAAAGACAAATCTCTTTACAATTTTTAAAAGGTGCTGGTGTTCCTTTCCATACGCATGGGGCTGGTAATTTTTTTTTTTATATATATATATATAAGTGGGAATTGGTTGATTTTTTTTTTATAAGTATTCACCGAGGTAACATATGGGAAAAAAAGATGGTTCTTGTACCCTCCTGGACGTACCCCAAAATTTGACAAAGATGCTTCGACTATATCTTGGCTAAGAGAAGGTCTTTATTTATTTTTATATCATTTTATTTTTATTCTCTAAAATTAATTTGAAATATTTTTTATTTAGTTGTCCCAACTTTTTCTCCTGAAGAAAAACCATTGCAATGTGTATGCAATAAAGGTGATTTGTTCTATCTTCCTGACTACTGGTATCATGCGTAAATCTTTTTTTTTAAAAATTTTTTTTTTCCTTTTCACTGTAAAATAACCAAACAAAAATAATGACAGCACTTTGAACATTGGACAATCGGTTTTCGTCAGTGTTTTTATTTGAAGGAAAAAGAGAAAATGGAATTATTTATTGGAATGATTTGTACTAAATTTTACTTAATATTAAAATAAATTTTTAAGGAATAAACTATCTCCTATTTTTCGTACATTTTTTAACAAAAGTAAAACTTTTGAGTTACCGAATAGTTATTTTATTTACATTTCTATTTAAATCTTCTCTATTTTGAAAGAAGTGAATAGATTTGAGAGTCGTTCAAAAGATTCATTGCTCCATCTGTTCGCATAAACAAGTCTCAAACTTTCGCAAGAATTCTTCAAACAATCGAGATCTTCTTTCTTCAAATCACTGGAAAAGGGTCCCAAAGAAAGATCAAGCAAAGAGGGGAAGAAAAAACTTGACGAGAGTTTGTTAGGATCAAACTTTTTTATGTCAGATAAATTCAAAGTTTTGAGATTAGAAGCGTCCAAATCAAAAAAATCCTCAATTTTAACAACAGAATTCTTAGAAAAATCGAAATACAAAAGTTTTTTGCAACTATTAAAAAGTTTTTGGAGATTGGGGCTTGAGGAGAGAGATATATCGCTTAAGGACAAGTGGGTTAGGTTGGAACAGTTTTGGGAGATGGATTCAAGAGAAAGTTCGGAGATTTGGAAGCACCTGTTGAAAGAGAGTTTCATTAACAAGTGGGAGGATGTGGGGTTTAAAAAAGATATCACTCCTTCATCTGTGATTTGGACGTTGCCATCTCCTTCAAAAGATTCCAAAAAAGGACAATATTCACCTAATGTCAGATAGTAGTAAAAAGTTTAAAATTTACGAAAAAAAAAAAAAGAAAATGAAAAAATAAATTAAAAATTGAATTAATTAATTAAAAAATTGTAAGAAATAAATTGAAATTAATTAACCCAATTTGCTTAAAATTTCATCAGAAAGATTAGAGACACCCGAAAACTGAATCACGCGGAGATTCTTGCTGTTGAGAAACAAATATCGGATTCCATTCTCACTGAGCCCGTTGTTCCTCAAAGAGAGACTCGCCAAAAAATTGGGAGAAGCACAAAATGAAGACAAGCACTTCTCTGTTAATTTGTCGACCTTCCTTTGAGCCCAATGATAAGATTTTACTTGGGGCATCGAATCCAAGTGAAGCACTCGCACTTTTTGGCAGTCAAGCAAGAAGGTACTGTTTTCGTCGGTGTTTTTGCTTGGATCTATTTTGGTGATCGAGATCTCTTGGAGATTTTTCGCTTGTTTTTTGAGGATGGGCAACAAGGGAAGCAAAGTGAGTTCTATCATCGATTTTATTTTTATTATCTTGAGAAATTTGATTGAAAAAAATTAAAAAAAAAATTTAATTGAAATTTCATAATTTTTTTCTTACATTTAATTCTTTTATTCTATCTTCTTTATATTTGAAATCTTTATCTGTAATATTCAAATCAATCAACTTCAATTCCTTCAATCCTTTGCAATTCATAATGGAATCGATTGTTTTAGCAGCCAATCCAATAATCTTCTTTAATCTCAATGAGATCAGATTATCACATCCTCTTATAAATTCACCAAATTCATTATCATTCAATTCACCTCTATTTATTTCTATTTTTGTTATTTTGGGTGATATAGGATAATATAGCCTCAAGCAATCCATTTCAAGCTTGCAATTGGATGGAATATAGATCTGTGATACTTCATTTCCAATTGCTATGAATTGTCCCAATGTCTTTAGCGGAGGTATTTTTCCTTTCATCTCCAAATAATCCTTCATTAATCTTTCTTTAAGATCTTTATTCAGAAGATATAATTTTGATTGGGGATGATGTATCAAAGATTGATCCTCCATCAGGTAAAAGAAACAAATATTCTCCAATGAATTCATACTCTTTTTTTTTATTAGCACATATTTTTCACTATAAAAAAAATCATTCTCTATATCTTCTAATTTACTTGAAGTAAATGGTTATTATTTATATGTATACACAACAATAATTGGATTTTAAATGCAAAATTTTTTATGTAATTCGAATGTGGAAAGAATTCAAAACAATGAAAAGTGATCTATGAAGAACTCTATTTCTCAATCGAATATTCATCAAAAAGAGAATTTTCTGAAAACTTTTTATTTATATTTTTACTGAATATATCGAGTATTTAAAAAAAAATTGGGTTTTATTTTATGGTTTATCGTTGTGAATAATAGTTCTAATTTTTATGATAATTTGAAATTATATGAATAAAGCCGCCACCAAGAAATATTCACACGTCAAACAAAAATACTGGCAAAATTAATTAGGAATTGACAATATCAGAGATTTGTAAGAATAATACAGCGAAAATTAAAGTTTTCAAAGTCAAAATATCCGAGTTTGATAAAAAATAAAAAAAAAAATCAAAACATACAAAGAAAAATAAAAATAAGAATAAAAACTAATCAAAATATAGCGAGAACTCAAAAAAAGAAAAGATTTATCTTTTGAAAAGATATTGAAAAAAAAAAAAATTTTGCTGAACTAAAAAATGGTCAAAATAAACAGTGTAGAAAAGAATGACAACAACAAGGAAGTTTTAGAACTACAACAGAATCACTGGAAGATATTTAATTGTGAGAAGAAAATCATTGAACTGACTGATTGCTCCCCTCGTCAATCCATTGTGATTGTAAATTCCAATGAATTGGTTATAAAGGTGCCCAATGGAATCAATCACATAGATATCAGCAATTGCAAGAACATCCATCTCATCTTCCAATCTGTCATCAGCTTCATCGAGATCACCAGATCTTACAATGTAAAGATCGATGGGAAATCATTCAATACCTTGCAAATAGACATGTAAAGAAAAATTTTCCTCCAATTTTCAATATTAACCTAATTTTAACCTTAATTTTTTTTTATTTTTTTAAGGAGTGATAATATCTACGTGCCTATCAGAAATGAAATTTTGAATCTCGTCAAAGTAGTGAGCGAAGGATCCACCAACATCTTCTTATATCACAGCGATGATGAGAAGATGTTTTATCCTATTGAGCGCCAAGATACCCAAACTGTCACCCACTTCAACTGCAAGGAAAAGTGTTTCAAGACAGTCACTTCTGAATCCTTGAAGAAAGATGGATCCAATTTCATTCTTTTGAGTTCACTCTAAAGTATGAAGTTGTGTATATAAAGTTGTATAAAAATATATATTTGTTTGATTAAAAAAGAGATTCAATTGTTTTGGTTTCATTTTTTATTTTTTTTTTTTTTTGAATAAATATTTTATTGAATGATCTCCTTTTCAAATTAATTCATCGTTTCCTAATACAGAAATTTTGAATTTGGGTATGGATGGGCCACCACCATATATATCAAAAAGATAATCCCACGTTTTTTTCGTGAGCAGCCTGTAATCCTTCTTGAGAATAATGTCAGGTCTCAGATTATTGTTGGACAACAAAAGTTTCTTGTTAGAAATAGGACCTGAAACAAAGAAAAAAAAAAGGTTGAAAAAAAAAATATAAAAAAATAATGAACAATAAAATGACGGAAAAAAAAATTTAAAAAATAAATAAAAACAAAAAATAAGAAAAGAAATAAAATAAAATAAATTTTGAAGAGAAAAATCAAAATCAAATTCAAAAATTTATTTTAATTGTTAAAGTTTTAATTGTTTATTACCAGGCTCTTCGTTGTTTTCGCTGCAAATGAATCTTATCCAACTGTTGATCCAATCTAAATCAACTAGATACATGTGATCGTCCTCAGACCGGGGACTGGAGTCGAACAAATTGACTTGTTCGTGCTCCTTCCTCTTTCTCTTCTCTAAAAGCTCCATTTCTATTTTACATAATCCACAAATTTCCAATTCTTGGAGAATGGGCCCTCCTACAAAATTTAAAAATAAAAAATAAAAAAAAATGCAAAAAAATAAAGTTTGAATGTAACAATAAAAAATAAATTAAAATATAAAAACATAAAATAAAAATATGTCAATAATAAAAAAAATAAAAAATAATATGTAAAAAAAAATATTAAAAAAAAAATAAAAAAATTCAAAATTTAAAATTTTTTTTAAAAAAAATAATAACCCCCATAATTTTCTATCCAACTCTCCCACACTGACAAAGGAACAGGCATGAACAAATGAGAATTAACTACGTAGTTGGGAACCAACTTTTTGTGAGGGCAAGCATATTCGTTTTCAATGGGATTGACGTTTTTCTTGGAAAGAATTTCCCATGTATTGAACCATGTTTTGGTAACGTAAACACTCTTTTTTAAAAAAATTTAAAAATAAAATAAATAAAAAAAATGATAAAAAATACAAAAATATGTTGAAAAAAATAAAAAATAAATAAAATAAATAATAAAAAATAAATAAAAAAAATAATAAAATAATTACTTGGCTTTTATCTTTGTTATTCTCGATGAGAGTTTTAATTTTGGTGACTTCCTCTTGGTGCTTGGTGGACTTTAGAGAATAAAAGAGGAGATAAGCTTCTTGAGAGGCAACCTCCTTTTCAGTGACCTCCCGAGTGACGCTGTCGTTGAATTCGTACCATTTTTCGTTAGCATGATTCTTGCAAAAAGCGATATAATGGCCACCTTGTTTTTAAAAAAAAATTTAAAAAAATTTAAAAAAAAACTAAAAAAAAACTAAAAATACTAAATTTTTGGATGCCCAGTGTTAAATTGTATTTTTTTGATTAAAAATTTTTTAATAGTAATAAAATGATCGATGAAAGATCAATTTTAATCGACATAGACAAATGATGATATAAATAAATGAAGAATAAAAATTTGAAAAAATTTAAAAAAGAAAATATAAAAAATTGAACGAAAATAAAAAATACCGTCAAGACTTCCAGAATGACTCACAATCCCAAACAAATCATAAATAGAATCGACTTTGCTAGAACCGGTGTTAAAACTGCTTCCAGTCATATAATCAGAAAGATCCAAATTTTGGAGGGGAAAATTGACTAAGTCAGTTTTTTTAGAGCCAAAAAGGGAATTGTGCTTGAATCTTTTCAAGTGCAAGCACAGAATCTCGGGGAGTTCGTACAGGGTGACCTTACGACTGGCGACAGTTTTTTTTTTGCATTTCCCACACTGATATGCGTCCAACTTTTCGGTCGTACAGAATGCTTTCAGACAATCTGAAAGCTCCATTTTCTCTGGGAAAATGCTTTTGTAAAAAAAAAAATAAATATAATGAGAATAATCAAAGATACAAATAAAAAAAAATCATTAACAAAAAATCACACAACAAATTTTTTAAATGATAAATTCAATTTTTGTTTATGATTCATAAATTTAAAATTTTTTATAAAGTTAGACATGTCCAAATTCACAACTTTGTTAGCGGATATTAAATTATGGCTAACAAATTTAAAACTGTTGTAAAATTTTGAACATCATTATAAAGTCACTGACATCATTTTTAAAAGTCAAAACAATTTAAAAGAAAAGATGTTCACACAAATTTTAAAAAAATTTTTAATGGAGGTATACCTTGGTACGAATGACCAAAATTGATTCGACACAGTTTTGTTCCTTATTTTATACAAGTCTGATGAGTTTGGGATGACCAAAGAGATGTCGTAGAAGGGATCTTTGACAGAGGAGATGTTCAAGCATACAGAACAAGTCATTTGGCAGAGAAAATGACCACGAAAGATGCTGGAGATTACTGATTCTTCCAAATAATTGGTTCCATTCTTTTTTTGGTTCAGATTCGTGCTGATGATCTTCTTTTTCTTAAGGGATTCGTGGAGCGTATCGATTATTACTCTTAAAAATTCTTGTGCGTCTTGTTGGTCGTAGCCAGTGAATGTTGGATTTACCTTGCTCACTCCTACCGAAAGAAAAATAAGGATAAACAAATTAGAATATGGATCGGATATCAAACATTATTCTTGAAATCTTCTGATATAAACAGATCTCGAAGATTTATAAAAAGATCTCATGATTGATCAATCTTTATATTTTGATTGTATGTGAATCAATATTTCAAATTTTTTTTTTTTTTTTTTTTGCCTCTTAATATTGATGTGGGCTTGATAATTGAATGATTCCCCGACCACATTTCTTTCATGAATTCCGTGAATGCTCTCACCATATCAGATTTGGGCTCCTTGATCTCTGATTCACAGATGGTGAAATATTTCATCAATGGATGGCAGTTGCTTAAACATTGCATCACAGAATTCATGAAACATGTATTTCCCAAATTTTGCAATCCACATATCCCGCGTTGATAATTCTTTTTGCCTTTCGTTGTGTTAGTCTCCTTGGAGATATAGATGATTTCTTTTTGATATAATTTTGGAAATGCCGCTCTTTTTATCGTTTCTGTTATTCTTTCGGGTGTATTGACCTTAATTTTTGGATGTAAAGAAAAATATGGAATGAATAGAAACAAACCTCATCATCACAATCATAGCACCATATAGATGGCCTCGAAAAATTTATTCTTAATGGATGTTGTGATCGTTTGAAATGTTCTAAAGCATGTTTCTTATAATTCCTTCCACATCCTATATGCAAACATCTTCTCTTTTAAAATATATTAATAGTCATTTTTTATAAATTTCATGAAAAGTTCTATTTGCCATACCATCAAACAAATCCATAAATCTCCCCTGTCATAATCACAATCAGAACATTTTATATCTAACCTATTTCTAGATTCCTTTATTTTTTGTGCTTGGTATGAATATAAAACTTTTGAATAAATATTTTTGGTATTACGATGAACTGTTCTGATTTCAAATAATCACATATCCAATCGACATCAACCGAAATAATATGAGGACAAACGACTGAATTCATGAAACAGACAATTGTTTTTATTTTAATTAAAGTTTGTTTGAAATTATTTATCACATGGGAATTTTTTCTTTTTGAATATGTATTGGATTACATAAAGTGTATGGTGATTCGCATAATTATGCAAATTATTTTTCCTTTTTAATGTTGGAATTTTTATCTCCATTAAAAGTTTTTTTGTTGAATATGTATATTGGAAAAATATAGGAATTTTCAGACTATTTCAAAACAAGATCTATTTTTATTAATTCACTTAATTTTGTTTTTAGACAAAAATTGTAACAGTATTTCTAATTTATGTACGCTTATAAGCCTTATATTACAGTAATTTAATAATGTAAATTATGGTAAGAAAAATTATCAGTAAATATATTATTTCATGAACTGAAAATTTTTTTTTTTAATATCCTTAAAAGTGAATTTGAAATTTATCACAAAAAGAAATAAAAAAAAACAAAAACTATAACTTACAAAAACAAAACATTCAAAACAAAATGCAAAACAACTACAATTCATACTCAACAAGCACCGATGAATCGGATTATTTACCTGATGAATTTGTATTTTCTTTCTCTGAGGAAGGTGAATTGGAATTCCAAGAAGTTAAAAAAGAGTTAGATCAGTCCATTTCAGAAGAAAACATTGGCCAAACACCAAAGAAAAGAAAGGTACTCAAAAAGAGAGGCAGAAAGAGAAATTCTTTGAGAAGATCTTTCACCTTGTTGGAAGGAGAAGATATCTACTTTAACGGATACAACCCAGATTTCATCATTTGTGGTAAATTGAATTGATAAAATTTTTTTTGAACCAAGCATTCAAAAAAAAAAAAAATTCAATAGAACCACTTGATAGAATCGATGGCAATATATGCATTTGTGGTGGTATTGATAGAATATCAAACGAGAAAGTGGCAATCAAGATAGTCGACATGAATGTACAAGAAAAATGAAAAATTTTGAATTGAACTCAATTAATTTTTTTTTTTATTAAGGATGAAATTAATTTCATCAAAACCAAAAAGGAATTATCAATCCTCAAATTGATTGGAGGGAGAAATGGGGTGATTAATGTAAAAGCATCCTTCTCAGATAATCAGATGTTGCATGTAGTTCAATATTTCCCGACTGAAACCCTCGAACAAAGAGTATTGAAGAGAGGAATCGAAGAATACAGCATAAAGATCTTGATGAAACAACTAGTTGATTGCTTGTATTTCATGCATAAATCAGGGATTATTCATGGTAAAATAAATAAATAAATAAATATTTTTTGAGAATTCATTTTTTAATGTTACTTTTTCCTTTTAGGAAATCTCTCTCCAAGAAATATTAACTTTAAGTATTCTGATAACGATGAAATCTTTGTATCTGATTTCACAGAATCTATTGCACTTACCAACATCGTAGGAAACAGCTACCAACTTAAAACCGAAGGTTCCCTCTTCTCCTCTCCTGAAAAAATCTCCTCAGCCACTGTACCTAAAGATCACTTGGGAAAAGTGGACACATGGTCTCTTGGTATTGTGTTGTACTTTTGCCTCACAAGATCATTCCCATTTGCTAACCATGAGGAATTACTCAACAAAGATATTGATAGCCTCTTCTTCAAACAAAACGACTTTTTCAGCTTGGTTCAATCTTGCTTAATCAAAGATCCACTCAAGAGACCTTTCATTTCTGACATTAATAAGGTTTTTTGGATCAACTCTGAATAATTCACATTTTTTCACTTTTTTATTTTTTCTGTGAGATAGTTGTGAAATAGGCTAAAATTAAATAATATTAAAAACAAAACAAATAGTTTGTATGGTTGGATAGTTCGAAGATATTGACAATAATGGGATTCATTTTGATTCATTTATTTTCTAAATTTTTTTTTTGGTATTCCAAGAATAAAAGAATAAAGAAAGAAAT